>CAUYQU010011065.1:0-20166 GCA_963574635.1 Cheracebus regulus
GGTTCTGTTTATGTGATGAATTTTGTTAATAGATTTGCTGATGTTGAACCACCTTTGCATCCCTGGGATGTAGCCAACTTGATCATGATGGATAAACTTTTTGATGTGCTGCTGGATTTGGTTTGCCAATATTTTATTGCAGATTTTTGTATCAATTGTTCATCACAGATATTGGCCTGAAATTTTCTTTTTTAATTGTGTCTCTGCCAGGTTTTGGTATCAGGATGATGTTGGTCTCATAAAATGAGTTAGGGAGGATTCCCCCTTTTTGGATCGTTTGGAATAATTTCAGAAGGAATGGTACCAGCTCCTCTTTGTACATCTGAAAGAATTTGACTGTGAACCCATCTAGTCCTGGACTTTTTTTGGTTGGTAGGATATTAATTGCTGCCTCAACTTCAGACCTTGTTTTTGGTCTATTCAGGAATTCAACTTCTTCCTGATTTAGTCTTGAGAGGGTGTAAGTGTCCAGGAATTTATCTATTTCTTCTTGATTTACTGGTTTATTTGCATAGAGGTGTTTGTAGTAATCTCTGATGGTAGTTTGCATTTCTGTGGGATTGGTGGTGATATCCCCTTTATCACTTTTTATTGCATCTATTTGAATCTTCTCTTTCTTTTTTATTAGTCTGGTTAGTGCTCTATCTATTTTGTTGACCTTTTCAAAACACTAGCTCCAGGACTTATTGATTTTTTTGAAGGGTTTTTTTGTCTCTATCTCCTTCAGTTCTGCTTTGATCTTAGTTATTTCTTGCCTTCTGCTAGCTTTTGAATTTGCTTGATCTTGCTCCTCTAGTTCTTTTAATCATGATGTTAGGGTGTCAATTTTATATCTTTCCTCACTTCTCTGGTGGGCATTTAGTGCTATAAATTTCTCTCTAGACACTGCTTTAAATGTGTCCCAGAGATTGTGATACGTTGTGTCTTCATTCTCGTTGGTTTCAAATAACATCTTTATTTCTGCCTTCATTTCATTATTTATCCAGTAGTCATTCAGGAGCAGGTTGTTTAGTTTCCATGTAGTTGTGCAGTTTTGAGTGAGTTTCTTAACCTTGAGATCTAATTTGATTGCACTGTGTTCTCAGAGATTGTTTATTATGATTTTGTTCTTTTACATTTGCTGAGGAGTGTTTTACTTCCAATGATGCGGTCAATTTTAGAATCAGTGCAATGTGGTGCTGAGAATAATGTATATTCTATGGTTTTGGGGTGGAGATTTCTCTAGATGTTTATTAGATTCGTTTGGTCCAGATCTGAGTTGAAGTCCTGGATATCCTTGTTAATTTTCTCATCGATCTGTCTAGTATTGACAGTGGGGTGTTAAAGTTTCCCACTATTATTGTGTGGGAATCGAAGACTCTTTGTAGGTCATTAAGAACTTGCTTTATGTTTCTGGGTGCTCTTGTATTGGGTGCAGATAGATTTAGGATGGTTAGCTCTTCTTGTTGCATTAATCCCTTTGCCATTATGTAATGCCCTTCTTTGTCTCTTTTGATCTTTGTTGGTTTAAAGTCTATTTTAGCAGAGACTAGGATTGCAACCCCTGCTTTTTTTTGCTCTCTATTTGCTTGGTAAATCTTCCTCCATCCCTTTATTTTAAGCCTGTGTGTGGCTTTGCATGTGAGCTGGGTTTCCCAAATACAGGACACTGATGGGTCTTGACTTTTTATCCAGTTTGCCAGTCTGTGTCTTTTGATTGGGGCATTCAGCCCATTTACATTTAAGGCTAATATTGTTATGTGTGAATTTGATCCTGCCATTTTGATGCTAGCTGGTTGTTTTGCCTGTTAGTTGATGCAGTTTCTTCACAGTGTCGATGGTCTTTACAGTTTGGTATGCTTTTGCAGTGGCTGGTACTGGTTGTTCCTTTCCACGTTTAGTGTTTCCTTCAGGATTTTTTAATAAAAGAACACTACTACACAGATAAAGCCAATGAGCCCAAGTCAGCTGACAGAAATAAATATTTGGGACCCCTTCTCTAAACATTTTCTAAAAACACCTGAAGAAGATGAGTAGTCATTTGCTTTCTTATTTTTAAAAGATCTGTTCCCCAACTAGTTTTTAATCTTCTACTTGTTACCAAATACAAACCAGACTTTAAAAAGGAGAGGGGGAAAAAACAGAACAAAACAAAACAAAACACCAGACACCAATGTTTCATTCATGAAAGTAAACTTTTGGATTTTTTGGTTTTCTTTTCTCTTCTCTTCTCCTCTTCTCTTCTTCTTTTTTTTTTTTTTTTTTTTTGAGACAGGGTCTCACTTTGTTCCCCAAGCTAGAGTGCAGGGGAACCATCTTAGCTCACTCACTGCAACCTCTGCCTCCCATGCTCAAGCCATCCTCCTCCCACATCCACCTCCCAAGTAATTGGGACTAGGTGCAGCCACCATGCCTGGCTAGTTATTTTTTCCTATTTTTAGTAGAGAGAAGGTTTCACCATGTTGCCCAGGCTAGTCTCTAACTCCTGGGCTCAAGTGATCCTACCTCAGCCTCCCAAAGAGCTGGGGTTACACCCTGCACCTGGCTAAACTTCTGAAATTAATGAAGTGCTCCTAAATCCTTGATGAATGAACATCTTGAATGACAAATTAATTTTCAAGTGACATATAAACCAACAAGTATGTCTAAATTTCTAAAATAAATTTCCAAATTTAACAGTCTCTTTCTTCTTTCTTTCCTTTCTTCTTTTCTTTCTTTCCTTCTTTGTCTTTCTTTCTTCTTTCCTTTCTCTTTCTTTCTTTTCCTTCCTTCCTCCCCTTCCTTTCTTTTCCTTTCCTTTCCTATCCTCTTTCCCCTTTCCTTATTTTTTCTTTTTTGTCGGTCTCAGTTTTTATTTGCGGCGGGGCGTCACATACTGCACACACACACGCACACACACACACACACACACACTCAGACTTCAGATCTTGTTGAAAGCTGCGATGTTGACACTCTGCACATGCTTCTCAAACTTGCTGATCTCCTCCAGCAAATCTGTCCCCACCTTGTGGTCCGCCACCACACACCCTGAATCTGCAGCTTCCAGATACCGTAGGCAACGGGCATCACCTTGGAGGCCCCGCTCATCAGCCAGTCCATCTGGATGGAGCGCACACGTGCCTCCGGCTGGGCCATGTCTGTCTCATGGTCCCAAGGCTCGACATCCAGCAGGATGGAGGACTTGGCCACTCATGCGAGCTTCTTGACCTTCTCCGCCTACTGTTGCAGGTGCTCCTCCTGCAGCCGCACTGCCTCCTTGTCCTTCTCCTTATTACCGCTGCCAAACAGGTCAGTGTCATTGTCCTCGTCATCCTCTGCTAGTGTGGATGGCTTCTGGGGTGGGGGGAGCTCCACTTGGCGCATGGCAGACACGTGCTGGGTCTGCAGGGTTGTATGGCCTGGCGGCCGGCTAACTCTTCTCCAGCATGTTCTGCTGGGCCTCCAGCTTGGAGACCGCCTGCTGCAGCTCCTGCACGACACCGCCTCCCGCACGACACCGCGCAGGCCCTGCTTCTCCACTTCGGCTGGCGATCCGGATCATGAGCTCGCTGTGGTCTCCACTGGGGCCGCTGAAGGGCCCAGGGGCCAAGCTCTGACGGTAGGGCCGGCCACAGGCCCATTCATCTACTCCTAGAATTTCCTTTCTGCATCGTCATGTTTGAATTTGTGAAACCAGATCTTCTCATGTACTAGGAAGTTCGTAGGCAACTTTCTGACGCCAGCCAAGGACATGGCTACCAGAGGGGAGGAATCCGCGGATGTGGGATGACTAAGGGCGAAGTTATTTTTCCATAATGTATAAAACCTGTAAGTCTTCAGCAAAAAGTACCTTTTTTATTTGAAAGAAAATCCTGCCGTTTGAAAATAAAAGTTTGTATTTCATAGAGTTGGTAAGGAAATAATCCGTTAAGGACTGCTTTTGTAAACATAAACTGATGGGAATAAAGTAAAACTTTTTAAAAGACAATGAAAACACCTGACATCTCAACAGAAGTTAGCCTGATGAATACATCTCATACCAGAAGTCTTTGTTTTCTATTTCTGGCTTCTTTAGGAGCTCAAGGTTTGACCTTGGACAGTTCATTTCATTCTTCAGAGCCTTGTTTCTCCTTTGTCAAAGGAAGAGGCTTGTCCTTAAAATCTTTAAAGTTCTTCTGTTTCTAAAATTCAGAATTATAATTCAGATCCTCATGGAATAATATTTTAAAAATTATTTAAATGTTTACAGAAAAATGTTTGAATATTTTTCTATAAATTTTTCTATATATATATATGTAGATAATATGCACCATTATCTACATATCATTTGTTAAATTTAATGACCTCTAGCGCTCACCTAAACTAATTGTATTGTGTATGTGTGTATCTTAAGTAAAGTTTATTTCATAGATCAGTGCCCCTGGGCTAGACAGGAAAAGGTCAAAGCTCTTAAATCAGTCCAAGGTATGTCAACTAAAAGCCTCAGAACTAGTAGTATTTCTCATTAGTCTTTCAACTGCAGGGTAGAGAAAAAGCAAAATTCCAAGGCAGGTGTTTTTCTACAACAGTCTGATTTAGCAAATGTTGGACAAATAAACCATTAACTAAATAAAATATTGCAAAAATATATAGTTTTGTGTGTTTATTTTCATGTCTGACATCCTGAAAACTAAAGGGAAAATAATGTACTTGTAGAAGTAGGTGAACTTTGTGTCTCTGAGTTTCCTGGGCCTGAAATAATTGGCAGGGTGAATCTGAAATGTAGACACAGAAAGTCACCCTTGGTTTGATGCCTCTTTTTTTTTTAACTTTTCATATTTATATTTTGGTGCATTTTCCCCTGATATCAAATATTACCTTGGTACTAAAAAAAAAGTCAAGAAGGGAAAATGCAGGCAGGAAAATGAGGAAAATCAGCTCATTACTTCTCTCCCATGTATGATTGGGCTCATGTGATTGGCGCATTAGACTTTGTAGTGTCATTTCACTTCTTTCTCTGTAGACATCAATACTAACAAATGAACAGCAAAATCCTAAAGTGTGAGGATAAACACCACTTATTTATGTATGCACATCCTTTGTATGGATTTCTAACTATTGATCTTCAGGTAAATGTCTAGACAGAAGTAGATTTAAATGTATAGGTAGTTGTACTACATTTCTACATTTATAGTAATTAATATCTAGAGAAGCAAGAAGGGAAAGAAAAAATGTCACTATTATTTTTCCTACTTGCCTCTGCAAATGAAATAAAAGGATTGCTTTCTATCTACCTGAGACAGACATTTAAACTATAGCAAATTCAGAATCTTTAGGCATTCTCCTCAAAGTTTCCTTCAGTAAAAATTTACAATTGATATGAATCAAAAATTTATGTTAAAAAAATGGCAGAGCTAATGCTCCTAGCAGTTATCTGAATTATTTGCTAGGTCAAACAATCTGTCAACTATTTTCCTCTAGATCATGGGATTAGTACATCAGGCCAGATTCTTATCCTGTGCAACGTTGAGCAGTTATTTTTGGAATCTGAGAGATTGGATGATTTGACACTCCTATAGGAGACTTTCTAAGACTTTACTTCACAAAAGCTGAGTGGATATTATAGTAAAATATAATTTCTATACTAAAATACAGCTGTAAAAACTAAAATGCAGTTTGAATACATTCAGAAGGAGTCTTCAGTGCTTTGTCCATTAGATAAAAAGATTTCAAATTTAAAGTACTCAAAAATTGCAGTTGACATTCAGAAACTCATTAGTTTCATTCTTTTCCAAATCACCATAGCAATTAGTCTAAACTTTAATTGGTCAAAATTATTCATCATTAAAACACTGATTTCTAAAAGACTTTTTTTCCCCCTATGCCTTAGACTTAAATTTTTTTAGGAATTTAAATCTACTTTCTCTATCACTTCCTGAAATGATTAAGCGCATTTGCATTTTATCTGTCTGGAGAAGATATTCCTTGCCTTGATCTCTCTCATCTGGCCTCTTCTGCTTGGTCAAATATGTGTGGAAATTCTGTGCTGATCATCTATAGATTACATGCTAATCTATATTTCCTAAGAAAAATATGTACATAGGGTTCAATTTGTATTTAGAAATCTCAGGATCTTTTGTCAATTTTTGCCCCATTTTCATGATAATCCCTACGTTTTTATCTAAATTTAATTTCTGGAGTTTAAGATGTAGCTTCCTTATTGAAATATTTATCACCTTAAAATTATCCACTATAATTTAACATATACAAGCTTTTATATTTCTTCCTTCCTTCATTTGTCCAGTCAATTAGTCATTTGTTCATTCACTATCTTCCAGTGACAGCACTGTGCTAGAAACGTGGAATAAAAAGAGGAAAAGAGGTGTGTTCTATGATCTAAAAATGCTCATAAAGGTCAGGTAAACAAAAAAGTGCATTTAAGTGTTTAGAGAACAAAGACAAGAAAACATGCAGGACACGCTGGAGGCCCAACAGAAGCGAGAAATTTTCCCATCTGGGAGGCAGGTGGTGAACCAGAAGGCTCGTAGGTGCAGATGATGCTTGCACTGAGTGTTCACAGGTGCTATTTGCCAGACAGTCAACAGATTAAGGTGCTTTCCCTACAGAGGGAGAACCAGAGGGCTGGAAACTGAAGGATGAATTCAGGGCAAATGACAAGTAGTGCAGTCTGGGTAAAGCAGAAAGGCGTATCAGTGAGGCAGGGACCAATTAATATTATCTGGATAATAACAAGACAGAGTCTGGATTTCAAACCACAAAATATGATCAGAGGAAGAATCAGCAAAGTTAAATAAGAACAATAATCTGATATGTATTTTTTCCCTTTAGACAAAATGTACTGAATATTTAAAGAAATAAAAATAAAATATTTATTTAAGAATCTAGCTTTGTCTTCTCATTGACAAAGTCTTCATTAAGAAGGAATAAAAATGAAAGCATGGAACGGAGGGAGAGAAGCTGAGTTTCTTCATAGGATGACAAGAAGAGTAGATGAGGCTAGCCTAAGTACAGTTATGTTTACAACTAATTGATCACAACCAGTTACAGATTTCTTAGTTCCTTTTCTACTTCCATTGCTTCAGTTGACTAGCCTTAGAAATGAAAAAAAGAAAAGAAAAAGGGTGGATTATAGAGTTTAGGATCTGTGCTTGGATCTCCATATTTCCAATCTTTTTCACCAATGCTTGGTAAATACATGGTAAATAAAAAATTATATTCGATTAATTGATTTTTTTTAAGTTAAACAAAATTGGCAAACCTTTAGTCAGACTAAGAAAATCCAAATAAATAAAATCAGAACTGAAAAAGAAGACATTACAACTGATACTCCAGAAATTCAAAGGATCAGTGGCTACAATGAGCAACTATATGCCAATAAATTTGAAAATTTAGAAGAAATGGACAAATTCCTAGACACATTCAACCTAGCAAGACTGAGCCGTGAAGAAATCCAAAACCTGAACAGACCAATAACAAGTAACGAGATTAAAGCTGTAATAAAAATTCTCTCGGTAAAGAGAAGCCTCAGACTTGATGGCTTCATTACTAAATTCTATCAAACATTTAAATAACTAATACTAATTTGGCTTCATTACTAAATTCTATCAAACATTTAAATAACTAATACCAATTCTACTCATACTATTATTAACATTCTGAAAAATATAGGAGGATGGACCACTTCCAAATTCATTCTACGAGGTCAGTGGTTACCCTGAGACCAAAACCAGACAAAAGCACATTAAAAAAAGAGAAAAATACTGGTCAATATATCTGATAAATATTGATACAAAAATTCTCAACAAAATAGTAGCAAGCAGAATTCAACAATACATAAGAAAGATCATTCATCATGACCGAATGAGATTTATCCCTAAGACACAAGAATGGTTCAACATACGCAAACCAATCAATGTGATACATCATATAAATAAAATGAAGGAAAAAATAATATGATCATTTCAACTGATGCTGAGAAAGCATTTAGTAAAATTCAACCTCACTGCGTGATAAAAACTCTAAAAAAACTGGGGATGGAAGGAACATACGTCAACATATAAGCCATATATATCAGACCCATAGCTAGTATAATACGGAATGGGGAAAAACTGAAGGCCTTTCTTCTAAGATCTGGAACATGACAAAGATGCCTACTGTTACCACTGTTACTCAATATAGTATTGGAAGTCCTAGTTAGAGCAATCAGACAAGAGAAAGATAAAAAGGGCATCCAAATGGAAAAGGAGGAAGTCAAATTATTCTTGCTTGAGATGATGTGATCTTATATTTGGAATAACCTACAGACTCTACAAGAAAACTATTGAAACTGATAAGCAAATTCAGTGAAATTGCAGCATACAAAATCAATATACAAAAATGAGTAGCATTTCTATATATTAACAATAAACAATGTGAAAAAGGAATAAAATTGTAACCCCATTTGCAATAGCCACACATACAATTAAATACCTAGGAATTAACCAAATAAGTGAAAGATCTCTATGAACTATAAAATGCTGATAAAAGAAATTGAAGAGGACACAAAAAAATGGAAAAATATGTCATATTCATGAATTAGAAGAGTTAATATTGTTAAAATGTTCATATTATCCAAATCAATCTATAGATTAAATGCAATCCCTATCGAAATACCAATGACATTCTTTACAGAAATACAAAAAAAAAATCCTAAAATTTATATGGAACCACAGAACACACAGAATAGCCAAATCTATTGTAAGCAAAAAAACAAAACAAAAGAAAACAAAAAACACTTGAGGAATCACATTACCTGACTTCAAATTATGCTATAGAGCTATAGTAAACAAAACAGCATGGTACTGGCATAAGAACAGACACATAAACCAATGGAAAGGAATAGAGAACCCAGAAACAAATCCATACACCTACAGTGAACTCATTTTTGACAGAAGTGTCAATAACTTACTCTGGGGAAAGGACAGTGTCTTCAATAAATGTTGCTGGGAAAGCTGGATCTTCATAGGCAGAAAACTGAAGCTAGACCTCTATCTCTCACCATACACAGAAATCAAATCAAAATGGATTAAACACTTAAATCTAAGACCTCAAAACCTGAAAGTACTACAAGAAAACTTTGGGGAAGATCTCTAGGACATTGGTCTGGGCAAAAAAGTCTTGACCAATACCCAAGAAACATAGGTAAGCAAAGCAAAAATGGACAAATGGAATGACATCAAGTTAAAAAGCTTCAACACAGCAAAGCATACAATCAAGAAAGTGAAGAGATAACCCACAGAATGAGAGAAAATATTTGCAAACTTCATCTGACAAAGGATTAACAAACAGAATATATAAGGAGCTCAAACCATTTTTTTTCTATAGGAAAAAAACTAATAATCTGATAAAAAATGGGCAAAAGATTTGTATAGACATTTCTCAAAAGACATACTAGTGGCAAACAGGCATATAAAATATGCTTAACATCATTGATCATCAGAGAAATGTAAATCAAAACTGCAGTGAGATATCATCTCACCCTAGTTAAAATGGCTTTTATCCAAAAGATAGGCAATAATGAACGCTGGCGAGGATGTGGAAAGAAGGGAATCTTTGTACACTGTTGGTGGGAATATAAATTACTACAACCACTATAGTGAACAGTTTGGAGGTTCCTCAAAACAACAAAAATTGAGCTTCCATATAATCTGGCAATCCTACTTCTGGGTACATAGCCAAAAGAAAGGATATCAGTATATCAAAGATATTTACACTCATATGTTTACTGCAGCACTGTTTACAATAGGTAAGATTTGGAAGCAACCTAAGTGTCCATTAACAAATGAATGGATAAAGAAAATGTGGCACATATAGACATCAGAGTACTATTCAGCCATAAAAATGAGATTCAGTCATTTGTAACAACATGAATAGAACTGGAGATCATTACATTAAGTGAAATAAACCAGACATAGAAAGACAAACATCATTTGTTCTCACCAATTTGTGGGATATAAAAATCAAAACAATTGAACTTATGAACACAGAGAGTAGAAGAATGGTTATCAGAGGCTGAGATGAGTAATGTGAGACTGGGAGGGAAGTGGGGGATGAATAATGGGTACAAAAATTGTAGTTAGAAAGAATGAATAAGACCTACTATTTCATAGCATCACAGGGTAACTATAGTCATTACTAACATAATTGTGCATTTTAAAATAACTGTGCATTTAAAAATAAAAACAGTGTACTTGGATCATTTGTATTTCAAAGGATAAATGCGAGGGGATAGATAACCCATTCTCTATGATGTGCTTATTTCGCATTGCGTGCCTGTATCAATACATCTTATGTACTCCATAAATACATACATTTACTATGTACCCACAAAATTAAAACAAATTAAAACAAATTATATATGTGTATGTACTAATAACAGAGCTTGAAATTTAATGAAAAAAAAAAAAAACCCCACAAAACTTGAGAGAATCAAAAAAAGAAGCAATTTCAATAATTTTATCACTTTCTCTCATTAATACAGAAAAACTAGACAAAGGAATCAGTAACTGTATGGGATATCAGAACAAAAATATCAGATACTTTCAGCTAGCTAACATCAGAATACATCCAACAACTGCAGAATATACGTTCTTTTTAAGTGAACATAGAACATTCTCCAGTGTAGTTGATGTGCTAAAATATGTTTAAATAAATTTTAAAACCTTGCAGTATTGCTTGCAGGATTCTGAACTAAAATCTCTAACCACAACGGATATCAATTAGAAAAAAATAAGATGTTTAGGAAGGTCTGAAATATTTGAAAATAACCAACTCTAAATAATATTAATATCTGGCCAAAAGTTGAAATCTCAAGAAATATTAAAAAACATTTTGAAGTGAATGGTAATGAAAGTACAACATATAAGAATTTGAGAAATGAAATGACAAATTCATTTTCTTCCATAAGGGAGTAACTTATATAGAATTGCCCCCTTTCTGTAAATAATTTGAAAACTGGACCAAACATACAAAACAATTATTTTTACAGATTGGCCTATAGATAACAAAGGACTACTATTTTTATAACAAATGAGTTAAGCCCTACCAGCCAGAGGAAAAACAGGTAAGGATGAACACAGATTTCTCTTCATAGTTCAACACCAACTATGTGTTGTCTACATGAGCACATTTCTAATGTAATGACCCAGAAATACTTAAAAATAAAAGAATGGGAATATATGTATCATGCATTTAAAAACCATTATACCAAGAAGGCTGCAGTACCACTTCTGTGGTATTCCTGCCAAAAGTGTGTATCCTGAATCTAATCATGAGGAAACATCAGACAACCCAAGGTGAGCGAAACCCCACAAAATGACTGACCTGTCCTGTACAATAGTGTTAAGGTTATAAAAGTCAGGGAAAAGCTGAAGAGTTGTTCTAGACTAAGAAGACTAAAGAGACCTGCAAAGGGTGATTCTGAATTGAAGTGGGTTTTTTTTGTTTTTTTGTTTTTTTTTTTTTGAGATGGAGTCTCACTCTGTTGCCCAGGATGGAGTGCAGTGGTGCAATCTCAGCTCACCGAAACCTCCATCTCCTGGGTTTAAGTGATTCGCCAGCCTCAGCCTCCTGAGTAGCTTGGATTACAGGCAACCACCACCAAGCCTGGATCATTTTTGTATTTTTAGTAGAGATGGGGTTTCACCATGTTGGCCAGGCTGGTCTTGAACTCCTGACCTCAAGTGATCCTCCCAAAGTGCTGGGATTAGCCACTGTGCTTGGCTTGAACTGGAACTTTTAAATATATGTCCTGTTGGTACAACTGGTCAAACTTGAATAGGATTCAAAGAGGTGGCCTAAAGAGTTAAAAGAGTTAAGTGATGGTATTGCATCAGTATTAATCTTCTGATTTTGATAGCTGCATTTTATTGTTGTAAAAGAATGCTAACTGTCTTTGTTCATAGGAAATACACACTAAAGTAGTCAGGGTGTTGAGGCTTTAAGTTGATAATTTATTCTCAGATAGTTCAGGAAAAAATTCTTTCTGCTGTTTGTGCAACTTTTGTGTATGTTGGAAAATTTTTATACAAAAATCAACTTCAAAATTGACCATATAAATGACACCATTGAAATCTCATTGGAAAAACACTGAAATTCTCAGTAGTAACATTAGATGCCAGAGACAGTGGAGTAGTGCCTTCAAAATCTCAGAGCGACTGCTGTTCATCACTGAATCATACCTAGATCACCTCTCAATCAAGTGTGAGGTTAAAAATGCAACATTTTCAGAGATAAGAGAACTCAGAATGCCCAGTCCCTCTATTGAAAACTGGAGAATGAACCTTATGCAAATGAGGCAATAAAAAATGCATCCAGTGGTGAAGAGAAACATTAAAATGACAGTGTTCTGTTGGCCTAAGGAGCTAAAAAGAGGGGCCACAGAGTAGCAGAATGGGGGAGTGTGCAGAGATGTCTGGAAATTAGTTTTTTCCAATGTAGATATTTAAAAATGGGTGTAAGCATTATTTTAATGATGATTTAAAAAAGTACATTTAATATGAACTTAGGGAAGTGAGTGGGAAGTGAAGATGGTAAGTTAAGGCTATTCTTTTTGACAGCAAAAGAAAGGAGAAAGCAGAGAAGGCAGTTAAAAAGGAACATATGTTTGAGAGACTGTTTTTCCTGCTAAATTAAGAGAAATAAGCATGATACTGTGATCTGAAGGAAAGCCAGAAACTGGGTGACCAAATAAAATGCACTAGAAAGAGTGGCTTTTTCACTGAGGCTGATAGAAAGGAGGTGATGTACCATGTAGATAGAAATAATTTGTAGTCTAGTGTGCTACAGAAAGCCTCACTTTCCTTTATACAAAGGCATATTCTAAGAAAAAAATAGGGCATAGATGGATGAAGAGGGTTGCAAAGCTTTGCAAAAAGTTGAAATAACATCCGTGCCTCATAGTTGAGGGAGCTAAAAGAGGAACACATAGAAGTATTGCCCAGCAGCATGGATGGTCCCGCTGAGGAAGAGAACGTGAATTTTTAACAGCATTAGCCACACATTTGTATGGTGTTTTTTAAAGTTTATATTCGAATGTTTTTGGCAGCCTAGGTGTAGCTACTAAATTTAGATTAGGGATTTGCCCAGTCTTGCAAACAAGTAATAACCCAGGGTATGGCGTAAACTAAAAAGAAAAAGAAGAGAAACTATGCAAGTATGTCAGGCAGAATTCAACTGGAGGTCAAAATTTGCTGAAATAGCTGGTGGAGAGGGATTAAAGGAGCAAAAAGTGGGGATTCTGTGAAGTTGTGGTCCACAAAAGAAGGAAAGAAGGAAGGGGAGAAATTTAGAATTGAAACAGACTACTCGAAAGACTTGTTGGTGAAAAAAAACTGTCATTAAAAACAAGCATCCTTGTATACAAAGAAGAAAATAAAAGAGAGATGCCTAGGGACCTTCAGTTGTTTTTAGGGGGTTAAGCTGGCCTAGAGCTTCTTCCTGGGTATCCTTGCATTCTTGGGGATGACATATCTTGGACAAAACAAACTTCCACCACATCAAACTACCTATGGATGTTAAACCAACTACGATGAAGTTGGCCTTTTCCAGGTTTCTACCTTGGCACCAATTTAACACTTGAGTCCTTTATAGCAAGGTTGTTTTATATTTATGTTTTGGATTTCCTCTGCATTTCAGTGATAGTTGTCTTGGCACACTGTCCCAGGTGCAGACAGCTTTTATTTTTAGGTTTCCCTATTCAGAAAGAGTAGTCCCTGTTTAGGGATTTCACTGTCATTCTAAGCTTTCCACTGAGGACCCTGCAGCTTTCTTCAAATTCAAGTCACTGGGGAGGGCTTTTGAAATGCTCAAAGAACGAGACAACATTTTGTACAAATGAGAAAAAGCAACCAAAAAGAGATTCCAGAACTGAGAAGATACCATGAAAAGGACGGAAAAGAGAAGACAGTGACAGATTCCAAAAGGACGAAAGACAATACATAGAATCTGTAATAAGCCAGCCGGAAGCCCCAAGACAAGTGCAGGAACCTGTAGTTAGAGGTTTGCACACAGGGAAAAAAATTCTTACTTTGTAATTTCCAAAAGCACTGTCCAAGTTACTAGAGGTGACAAAAATACTTCCTTTTATTAAAATAAGTTATTTTGGGACCACATTATTAGTGAAAAGGTTAGTTTTAGAGAGCTCTCCTAGAAACTCATTGAGGCATAGATTTTCAAAGTAGTTAAGTACATTATTTGAATAAAATAATATTATGTTTAACCTAACTTACAAAAGGAATAGTAGAATTAAATAGACATGTACCTGGAGTTGAAAATATACTTAGTTAAGCATTGCTGCATTCTACAAAGGATGTTAGCCTCCCTTTTCCCTGTATTTAGCAATCCTAACTGTGATGCAAGATAGATTAATAGATAAGCCACGAAGTAATTGTAATAAAATATAAAGGTACAATTTAGGAAATGGGCAATAGATGCCTGACCCAATATTTACTTCATATGACGCCCTAATATGCTGCAGTTTTGGTCTGTTGGAGTAGCATGAAACTAGTGATGGTCAGGGAAATGATTCAGAAAGCAAGTCGTAAGGCAGTTGCAAAGCTGTAGAAGGAAAGTTCTAGCAAGCTTTAAAATTTTGGGCTTACAAATGGTTCTCTTTGTCCTCAAATGTTTTAAGAACAATTTTTCAGTCAATCATGTTGTAAAAACCAGTGGTATTTTCATCAAAAATATTTTGGCCTCTTGACTTGCCAAATATACCGCAATACCACTTTTGTGCCCCCGCTAACCATTCAGATGAAGTGAGCTGCAGCATCTTCTCTCCTGCCCTCCCCCACTGATTCACTCCCCGTTACTGCCCTCTGTTCTTAGCCTATATGGTACCCTGCCATGTCTCATTCATTCTCAGCAGGCGGACAAGGAACTCAAGAACTAGCAGCGCCAGAACAAGCTGCCTCAGCCCAGGGTCCACACCTGGCTGTGGGTCTCGCCTTGTCTCCTCTCCACTTTCTCCATTTCTTTGGCTCTCCTGACAATTTCTCAGAGCCTCCCTGTTTGATCTCACATTTTGCTTTTCCCCTTGCATTTCTATTGATCATCCAGAAGCTGTTTGCTGGGGCCTCTACAACTCCCAGCTTTCAATATTTATGTCCATTCTCTTGATACCTCTGTGTATCCATTTCCCTGACATTTAAAAATGTTTCCCCCCAGTTTTTGCCCTTCTCCTGACTACCACTTTGCCCTGCCCCTAGATATCCTGCCATAATTAATGCTGAGTGAAAGAATCTAATAAACCAAGACTTGAAATTCACACGGGCTTTGAAATGGGAATAAAATCTTACATTTGTTTCTAGTGTGTCCCCATAGATTTGACTATCACCCTTTATACAGGGGCATCAGTGGCATTAAGTGACAAATTACTTCTGAGAGTTGTAGGATGATTCTGCGTCAAGCTCTCCACTGAGATCCAATGAGTCACTAGTTCCTACTTATGAACTTGCTTCATTTGCAAACTACAGCAAGAATTCTGGAGACAAGCCACAGTTACCATAAGAACTGGCTTTGAAATAAGTTAGGCTTTGGTTCCTATCCCAGCTCTTCCATGTCATAACTTTGATCAGGATAACAACAGTAATAATACTGTTTCTCCTGAGACTTACCACAGAGTTTGGTACATAGAAAGTACTTAACTACTATGATGAGGAATAAAAATGTTTGATTAATCACCAAGATTTAAACTGATTTTTAGAGGAACTTTCTTAGCAGGTACCCAGTTCCTCAAAGTTTCTCATGTCTGTGGCACTCACTATAACCTTAGCAAAGTTATCAGGATCTTCTACTGACTGTGCTGTTCTCTCTGTATGTTTGGCTTCATGTAAACACTGTTCCTCCCAAGAGTCCAAGCTGACAGTTTCCAGCTGGTGTGATCCTGTCTGTCTAGTCACATGCTAACCTTCTGCCCCCAGAGGTATGTTTCTCAAAGTTCATCAGCTGACCTGAGGAACCACTTGGAAAGGTTCCTTCCTTCAGTATCTCTGGACGAGTCATGCATATCTCCTCATCAAAGACAAATGGAAAACAAGGTCAATAGGAAAGCAGTGCTCACCTATCTTACTGTCTGTACCTTTTCCTGTTATGACTAGCCACATCATCTTTAGGTTAGAATGACTTGTGCTAACCTGTTCCTAGAGTCTAGTTCCTTGTCCCTTGTGGCACTTGCTGCTTGTGATTGCAACTGGTGTTTTTAAGCATGTCTCCACTTCAAAACTGGAAGCTTGATGAAAATGAAGAAGATGTATGCACCGTTTGATTATTGTTATATCCCCAGTTTCTAGCCCAGAGATTGGCATTATGACATAGTAGTTAAAAGCTTGTGATCTGAAGCCAGCCTTCTTGGTTCGGCTTATAACTCCACGCCATACTATTTATGTGAATTTAGGCAAGTTATTTAAATTACTCCTACTTTGGTTTCCTTTCCTAAAAAATAGCTATTTTCATAATAGTGTTTACCTCTTAGGAGAGATTAAAGAAGTTAATATGCATAAGCACTTAGGACAGTACTTGGCACAAAGCAAATAACTATTAAAATAGGTACTCAGTAAATATTTGCCGGATTAACAAATGCCACAGTAGGTCCAGTCATCAGCATTCTGCATACATCATTTAATCAATCTGAATAGTCCAGCTGCTCTAGAGGCTCTTGATTTTTTTTCATGAATTTTTTTCATTGACTGCCTCTTAGGCTTTAGTGTATTTGTGTCAAATCCACTTGTCTAAACATTTAAAAAAGCAAAACAGTGTTACCTAGTTTTAAAAAGCATTATAATTTGACTCTATGAGTTTCTAAAACTTCCTATACAAGGGCTTGTCTCATTCGAGGTTTTACATTGCTGATGAAATCCACTCTATAAGAGATAGGTAGTAATGCAGTGTGCAGGGTATAAAGTTGCTAGGGGTGTGTGTGTGTGGGTATGTTTGTGTATATGTGTGCCTGTGTATATTTTTATGTGTGTGAGTGAGGGGTAAAGCTGGTTATGTCAAAGGTGAATAAGATGAAGTTCCTGCTCTATAGAATCTTGAAATTTAATAAAAGAGATATGCAAACAACTAATGAAATCACAAGGCACAATCCTCTGTGAGCCTGTGAGTATCTACATCCTGCTCTGGGAAAGTGTAATAATCTCTTTTTGTGTCTGCAATTTTACCTCGGCTGGTATTGGAGTTAGACTGCAGGCTCCTAACGTTTCACTTTATCAGTTTTTACAATATCCCACATCTCTGTGAGCTAAAATAAAATGCTGCTATTAGCACAATGTGAAAAGAATGTCTTTTTTTTCCCCTGAAAGGACAAAAGAAGTGCCATGAAGCTACAGAATAGGCAAGTCTGTCAGTAAAATGACTTTCCCTAAAAGGATTTCCTAAGGAACATCTGAAGGTATTTAAATAAACAAACAAATAAGACAACGGAGTAGAGTCTAAGTCTGTGCCCCTTCCATATTTTCTGTCCTGGTTCTTTTGATATTCAGTGAAACATTTTTGGGGTTATTTATTTCCACCCTCACTCTGTTGTAATATTAAAAGAATTCCCAGAGGAGAGACTATAGAAGTCTGTCAGCAGCAGGCTCTATTCTGGCAGGAAGACTATTCTATAAAATAAAGAAGAAATGGATTTCCTCTCCTTGTAGTTCAATATTTTCTTCCTCTACACATTGGATAAATTCCTCCATCCTAATTCCTTGCAAATGTCAGGGTTGGGCTGTCCCAGTCTCAGACAGCTCTCTTCATTATGATTATCAGTGTTAATGCCATGTCATTAATCCTCAGGAGTATATGGAGGCCTCACACTGAATGAATGGGGAAGGTCACCATGGAAACATTTGTCTCCATAGATGACTCACAGCAACCCCCATAACTGCTGAACCACATCCTGTCTCCCAAATGCACTGGATGAAGCCACAAATTTGGCATTTCCTATAGGACCATATTCTTTTTAAAAGCTATTAAAAATCTATGCCAGGGAGACATTCTTCAGACTCATGTTAATAATACTCTTTGCAATGTGTTTAAGTGGGTGATGCTATGCAATTAGTTGTTAACACCTTTTAATAAATGCACACAGTATACATTACCTGTGGTTTTTCAGCTCCTGGTTTCTTTGCAGTGCTGTCATCTCCAGAGACAGGCACTGGCAGGGAGAAAAGTGCCCATGTAGAAAATAAGCAAAACACCTGCATTCTCACATTTCAGAAATGATCCTCCTTAGGGGTTACTGTGGTCTATCAACCTGCATCACAGTGAAGTGGGAGAGAATAAAATGGTCTTTGCTGGATTTATTTTTTGGCTACCTCAATGAAAAAAGCAAGCAAGATAACTCATGTAGAAAAATTACATTTGAGGACTGCAGACTTCTCACTTAGCCTTATCATGGAACGGCAGGATATCAACATTTCCTAGATAGAAAATTAGGTCTATGTTGGGAGATATCAGGCTTAAGTAAAATCACATGAAAACTACTGTGTATATCCCAGTCACCTCGGCACAGCTACAATGAGCAGTCTTTCTAGGGTTGCTATGTTCGGAGTTGGCTGTAACTATGCATACCGTAAGCCCAGTTGGAGAAGCAAACAAGGGAGTGAAAAGGGAACAGACTATTTCCCATGCTGTACACATTTGCTGAATCTTCACTGAGGCAGGTTGTCATTTCTTATTTCTTGACTCCTAGATGGAAGTCTTGAGTGCTAATAATAGTAGACATTTGCTAACTGTACACATAATTAGCTAATTTGTTTCTGTAAATGATCATATGATGTGGGGAGTATTCTTTATTTCATTTGACAGATTAAGAGACTGAGGCACGGAAAGATTAAGTAACTTTACCATGGTCACATAGCTCTTAAGTAGCTGAGGTGGGACATAAACCCAGGTAGCTGGCATCCAGAGTTTATTTCCTTTAACATGAAGCCGTATATTTACCTCTTACAGAGTCAAATTCATTCATTTTCTCTTCTCTTCTTCCTATCCTCTTCATCTCCCTCTCTGTCTTACCATTTTTCTACTGCTGTATCACACGTGCTTCCAATCTTTCCCCTCAAGCCCACACTTGCTTCTCATCTCTCTCTTCTCCTCCCTCTCTATCATTGGAAGTGGTGGGCCTCACCTGGGTACACCAGCTGGCCCGAGGCAGGCGATTTCGGCCTCTCCCAAACTAAATCCTACTTGTAAAGCAGGAAAAGCTACTGCTTGCTTCCATAGCTCCCCTTCCCAATAACCCTCTCTTGTCCTTCTGTCATCTTCCTTCTTTTTTGCATAGGCTTCCAATTCTCTTGTACTCTTCCCCTACAGTTTTCTCAGGAAAGAATAAGATTTCTTAAAGTCATCTGATACGGTTTGGCTCTGTGTCCCCCACCCAAATCTCATCTTCAGTTGTAATCCCCACGTGTTGCGGGAGAGAGCTGATTAGATCACGGGGTGGTTCCCCCCATGCTGTTCTCATGATAGTGAGTGAGTTCTCACGGGATCTCGTAGTTTTATAAGGCAGTTGTCCCTGCCTTTTTTTGCGTCTCTCTCCTACCACCATGTGGAGACGGTCTTTGCTTCCCCTTGTCTTCCACCAAGATTTTAAGTTTCCTGAGACCTCCCCAGTCATGTGAAATCGTGAGTCAATGAATACTCTTTCCTTTATAAATTACCCGGTCTCATGTAGTAGCTGTATAGCAATGTGAGAATGAACTAATATATTATCATATAATACATCCAGTCTCTTCATTTACATCAAAGTTACCACTTTATGAATATTTGCTTATTTTAAAAACTTAATTATTAAACTACAGTTTACCTTATAAATGCTGTTATGGACTGAACTCTGTCTCAAAATTCATATGTTGAAGGCTTAACTCCCCGTGTGACTGTATTTGGAGACAGGGCCTTTAACAGGGCAGTTAAAGTTAAATAAGGCCGAGCTGCCATCTTGCGTCCCCACATGTGTGCGCCTAATCTCAGCTGGTCCACCCGAGACCCCCTGAGCACCAACCCTAGCCCCCCGCGCGACCCCTTATCCGCTCTGACAAGATGAAAGAAACAATCATGAACCAGGAAAAACTCGCCAAACTGCAGGCACAAGTGCGAATTGGTGGGAAAGGAACTGCTCGCAGAAAGAAGGTGGTTCATAGAACAGCCACAGCAGATGATAAAAAACTTCAGTTCTCCTTAAAGAAG
>CAUYQU010011066.1:0-29975 GCA_963574635.1 Cheracebus regulus
AGTCTCCCACTATTATTGTGTGGGAGTCTAAGTCTCTTTGTAAGTCATTAAGAACTTGCCCTATGTATCTGGGTGCTCCTGTAATGGGTGCGTATATATTTAGGATCGTTAGCTCTTCTTGTTGCATTGATCCTTTCACCAGCATGCAATGTCCATCTTTGTTTCTTATGGTCTTTGTTGTTTTAAAGTCTGTTTTATCAGAGACGAAAATTGCAGTTTCTGGTAATGCTAGCTGGCTGTTTTGCCCATTAGTTGATGTAGATTCTTCATTATGGTGGAATGTTTTTGGAATGGCTGATACTGGTTGTTCCCGTCTATGTGTAGTGCTTCTTTCAGAAGCTCTTGTAAAGCAGGCCTGGTGGTGATGAAATCTCTGAGCACTTGCTTGTTCGCAAAAAATTTGATTTTTCCTTCACTTATGAAGCTTAGTTTGGCTGGATATGAAACTAGTTTGGCACAAGTTTCAACAGCCGAATTGACCAAGCAGAAGAAAGGATATCAGAGGTCAAAGATCAACTCAATGAAATAAAACAAGAAGACAAGATGAGAGAAAAAAGGGTAAAATGGAATGAACAAAGTCTCCAAGAAATATGGGACTATGTGAAAAGACCTAATCTACATTTGATAGGTGTACCTGAATGTGAAGAAGAGAATGAATCCAAGCTGGAGAATACTCTTCAGGATATTATCCAGGAAAACTTCCCCAACCTAGCAAGACAGGCCAATATTCAAGTCAAGGAAATACAGAGAACACCACAAAGATATTCCTCAAGAAGAGCAACCCCAAGGCACATAATTGTCAGGTTCACCAGGGTTGAAATGAAGGAGAAAATGCTAAGGGCAGCCAGAAAGATGGGTCAGGTTACCCACAAAGGGAAGCCCATCAGACTCGCAGCAGATCTCTGAGTGGAGACCCTGCAGGCCAGAAGAGAGTGGGGGCCAACATTCAACATCTTTAAAGAAAAGAACTTTCAGCCTAGAATTTCATATCCAGAAAAATCCTATTTTAAAAAAATTTCCTTTCCTTTATCACAGATTACAATGGTTACTCTACATGAATGACTGTTTTCCTTCTATTGTCTTATGCCCTATTTTAAGACTAAAAATAGTCTTCTAATGACTATTAGAAGCTTCTAATCACTATTTTTCTTCTAGAACTTTTTCCTGCATAAATTAGTTTTATTTATCGTCTTAAATTATAGATTTAAGGGGTACAAGTGCAGCTTTGTTACATGGACATATTGCGTAGTGGTAAAATCTAGAGAAATCTTCCTCATACACCTGTTCAATACTGGATTTCACCTAATTTAACTCACCATTCTCTAAAAGGCCAAGAATTTAAATAAAAGCCGATTACAACCAATATCATTGTTCTAAATTTTAAAAGCATGTAATAAATTGCATTAAATGTAAGTAGAAAAATGGTCAATTCAAGAATAATGTTTTTGAATCTATGTATTTACAAAAAAAATTCTAAAATATGATTCTACAGACAGCTAGATCCTACAGGCAATAACAGATAAAAGAGAACAAATAGAATTAAATAAAGGTTGAAACTAAAATGATATAAAATATATACCATATAAAATACTTAAAAAAACCTGCATAGTTACATTAATGTCAATAAATATGGACTTTCAAATAATTAATATAAAAAGATTTCACTATTGAAGTTGGTGTGCTAGGTAAAGAAAAATTTTAAATGTTTATGCATCTAACAACATACATTTGAAATATACATACAAAAATTAACAGAAGCAAAAGGAGAACAGAAAAGCCTCAATCATGGTAGAACATTTTATCTTACTTCTCTCCATACCTGATTGGACTAGAAGATGAAATCTGTGAGGATAATAATCTGAGCAATGTGATAAATAAGCTTGGCCTCATTGATATGTATGGAGCACTTTATTTCCCCAAATTGACCAAATGTAGGCCATATACAGAAAAACACAATAATTGTCAAAGAAATGAAATCATACAGAATACATTTTCTTTTAACAGCAGAGTTCAGCTAGAAGTTAATACTGAAAATGAAAAATTTAAAAATAATAACTAAAAAGTGCTAAATTTTTTGGAAAACAAGATAGACACTTCTAGTTAACCCATTTGGCCACAAAATAATTCAAGTAAAAATAAGAAAAATTTTTTGGAATCTATTTTGAGATACTACATATTGACACATGTGGAAGGCAGTTAAAGCCCAAGTTAGAGAGAAATTTATAGCTTTAAAAATATATATTAGAAAAAATAAAGCCTAAAAATCAATTGTATAAGTATTTAGCTTAAGAACCTAGGGAAAAAAGGTAAATAAAACCTAAACTATATAGGGGAAAAAATGATGTTAGTAGCAGAAATTAATAAAATATACTGGAATATTTAATATAGAGGATAAACAAAGCCAAAAGTTGATATTGGGGGGAAATTAACATTGACAACTGTGTTGGATTAGTCACATAAACAAGTGAAAAGATGCAGATAAACAATAGCAGAACTCAGTAAGAGTATATCACTATAGGTCCTACAGACAATCAAAGATAAAAGGATATTTTGAACAGAATTTATTCTTATGAATCTAAAATTGTAGATGAAATGGATAAATACCTAGAAAACACACTTCAAGTTAATTCAAGAAATAGAAAATTCTGGTGATGTTTCACGTAAAGAAAATTTTCCATTAAAAATCTTCTCTCACAAAGAAAACATCCTGACCAGATGGCTTCACCAGTGAATTCTACAATCATTTAAGGAAGGAATTATATCATCTATTAAAAGCTCTAACAGACAATTAAAAAGAAGCGCTTCCCAAGTTGTTTTATTAGGTGTGTTAGTTTTCTATTGCTGTGCAACAAATTGCTACAACCTTAATGGCTTAAAGTAACAATCTCAGTTTCTCAGAGTCTGGGAACATCTTAGATGAATCCTCTGCTTAGTGTTTAATGCACTGCAATTAAGGTGCGGGTGTGGCTGCTTTCTGATCTGGAGCTTAGGGTCTTCTTCTAAGCTCATGTTTATTTCATAATTAGTTAATTAAATGAAGCAATAGACAAGAATATGACCTCAGGAGATAGTTGGGTTTATTCCAGAAATGCTAGGTCAATATACTCATTATATAGACAGGAAAACATACTAGGAGAAAGACTTAAGAAGTAATTTTTTTGTTTGGTTCTTCTGTGCATAAATTTAATTCAATAAACAAATCACCAAGATCCATACATTATTGATACAAATTAGTTAGGATTTTATGTTAGTTGGCTTTTAAAATGTTGATAAGTGTCTTGAAGTTTTTACTTACAATTATGTTTTGTTTATTTTACATTTGTTAATATTGGGACTACTATCTCTCAGCCTAAAAAAAGATCAGTATAAAGTAGACTTTTTTTTTAAAAAAACATGTATATAATACAAAGTGTTATTACTTTGCATCTTTCCTTTACATTTACATTATTTTCTTGTGTTTTATTATTATTTTTATTTTGAAGATCTTTTTTCTTCCTCCCTACTACTTTTCATTCTACAGATTATTTTATTTTTTTCCATTCCTTAAATACTCCAGTTGTTCCTTACAGTTTTTTTTTGTGCCATGAGAGTTAAATTAAGAAATGTTCTCATATTTTTAGCTGATAACACAAAGTATATACACTTCCATACATATATTTACTATAGATGTTTACTCATATCTATATTTAGTATGTATTGATATATATATATGTCATATTCAAAATATGCTAGTGAAATCATACATGTTTGGCTGGCATTGTGACAAACAACAGGGAGCTTTGATTAAGAAAGGAAGGAGGTCAAGGAAGGCTTCTCTGAGGAAGTAATTTTCAGAAGGTAGACCATCTGAAGATTAGCAGAAGAAATGCAGTGGGTTAAGTATTTTCCCCTCAAAATTTACATTCACCTAGGTAACCTCAGAATGTGACCTTATTTGGTAATATGGTCCATATAGATGCAATTAGTTAATGATATTAAAATCATCCTGGATTTAGGGTGGGTCCTATATTGAATGACTGGTGCAGGAGAACGCCATGTGAAATGGAGACAGAGATTGGAATGATGCTTCTACAAGCTATGGAATGCCAAGGATTGCTAACAACCACCAGAACCTTAGTGAAAGGCATGGGAGAGATGCTCTTTTGGAGATTCTAAAAGGAAACAAAGCTATTGACAACTTGGTTTTGACTTCTGGGATCCAGCACTGGCATTTTTGGTAGTTTGTTACAGCGCCCCTAGCATACTAAGACAAGGAACAAAGGATCTAACTGTGACAGAAATGTAGTAAGCTAAAGGCAAAGTGACATAAAATGGGACTGGAATGAGAGGCAACAGATAATCATTCTAGGTTCTGTAGGAGTCTGGATTTTATTCCAAGTACTATGGAAAATGATATGAGAGTTTTATGTGAGGGAATTACATGGCAAGATTTATATTTTAAAAATATTATACTGGTTGTTCTTAAAATTTAAGTGAAATAGAACAAGGACTGAAGCAAAAAGAATCTGGTAAAGGGCTAGGCTAATATAGGAGTCCAGGTAAGAAATGGTGGCACTTTGGTTTAGGGTCATAGCAGTAGGGAAATGAATTGGGTTGAGATATATTATGAAGTTAGAATTGAGAACTTGCTTATGGATTCACTTTGTTTATTGAGAAAAAATTAAAGATGGCTCCTAAGTCTGGGAAACTACTGGATAGATGCTCATGACATTTACCAAAACAGGGAACATAAGAAAGAGTTTTGGGTGGGTCTGGGAGTAGGAAAAAAAGGGGAATGTTCTTTCGTTTGGTGTGTATGAATTCTTCATATGGATTGAGATATAAATTTCAGGGATAACAGTATGTAAATAATATCTAATGATATGGGAATGGTGAGACCATCGAGAGAGAGAGAGAGAATAGAAAGAGAGGAAGAGAGAAATCTAAGACCAAACCAACACTGAAGCAAATTAGAAGAAAAATGTGTAGTAAAGGAAACTAAATACGTAGCTGTGAGAAGAAAAATTTATGAATCTTATCTAAGGAAAAATAGGGAAGTGGGGAGTCATGTTCTATTACCCACAGTAATTGATACAACTGATTTATTTTTATATAAATGAGGACTCATTAGTCAAATGACTGCATTCAGGACTTTTTACCTAATATCTTAGGGAAAATTTTTCTCAGCAATACATTCTGAGTAGCTCTCTGACATTTTTGTGTCTTTAGTCTTTATGGTTTTTTTTTTTTTCTATGTAAGATGAGAGAGAAGTGGAATTCTGAAGCAAATTGCTAATGATAATAATTGTTAAGGCCACAATTCTAGTTCAAACTGCTTCTTATAGCTTCATGAGCAGAAGGCCTCAATGGCATTCTGTTTTAAATTTTGTAGCCAGTTTAGTATGGGTTTTTTAAAATAGTATTTATATGTAAAATTCAAGTGGGGAGTAAAGAAGGCTATAAACAAATAGCCAATTTCAAATTTGGCTCATCCCCAAGATAGAACTGGTCTTTCACAGTCATCCCACTTTATAGACTCATAGAAATGTAGAACTAGAAATAACCTTACAGACTGTGTAACTGTACATCTTACTTTACGAATAAAGAAATCAAAGTTCAGAAAGACCAAATATCCTGCCTATATATCTTGTTATTGGAAGAAATGGAATTAAGGTCACTGGTTTTCTTTTGGCTGGTCAAAACTTTTAACTTTGGAAACTCCTCTTTGGAATTAATCCAAAAGGAGATGCTATCTTCAAAAAGCAATAATATGAGGGAAGGAACAAAACAGATTTTTATTGAATACTATGGTTATGAGAGAGAGGAATGAAGTCATAATGAATGACCCAAGAGTTTAATTCCAATTTTATCACTTCTTAGCTCTTTGATTTTAGACAAGCCAGTTATTCTCACAGAGAATCAGTTTTCTCATCTGTAAAAATAAACCTGCATTCACTGTTATGTGAGGATTTGTGATAATCCTTTGGTAACTATAATTACGACTGAGACTCTTGTAGCCTTCAGTCGTGATACCACTGAAGTAACAAAATTTTGAATCATTACATCAGAAGCTGACCTTGAGAGGAAGAGTCAAGTAGAAGAAAAGAGAGAGAGTAATAAGAAAAGAAAATAGCATGTTTAAGTTCTTGTCATGTAAGTATAATACAATATAGATACATTGACCTTCAACTATTGACTCAAATAAAAAAACAACAATCTTTTTGCCATTGTTTCTGCCTGCAGCAAGAATATATCTCTGTTTTACATCTTAATAGATTACAGTTTTTCCATCTCTATTGGTTTTTACCCACGTTACTGTTCTCATTTCGCTACCAGCTCCTTGGGAAACTTAAACCTTTGGATATTCCTTTTCCTTCCAGCAGTCTCTTCCTTTCCATTAACTCAATTTTCCCTGCTTTTAATGTCCCCTATGCTGAAGACCCTCTTATGAAACTATATTATCTTCCCAGCTGGGATCTAGAGCTTTTCTATATAACCAGATTTCTCAGATTAGTACACTATATCTCCTATTACAGTCTCTCAACTATGAATCTCTCCATTTTATGTGAAAAGATTTTCAGCCTTCATCTAAAACAGAATGCTTGAAAATTATATCTGTATCTGTAATAATTGAATCCAGTGACTTAATTTCATCCTTCACTTCTCTTGCCCTCTCAGTAGCATTTAAAACTGTTCTGTTTCTGCCTGGAGACTCCTTTCTCCTACTGTACTCAGTGAGCATGTCTTAAAATTCAGTATTTGGTCATATGCTTCTCTCTGTTCATACCTACATTTTTACAGTGATCAAGAATGATCATAGTTTCCACTGCAAGTAGCTAAATCTAAAATCTCTGGCTTCAGACCAAAAGTTTCTTTGGATTCTTAATCTACTGCAGTTAAGGAGAAAAAAAAATTGATTATTTGAGAAATATTACATAGATTTCTAAACTTAAATCCCTGCCTACCCTTCAACCTTAGCAATCATTTCTGAATACCTAATCTAGTTTTATCTCTCTAAGTTATACATTTAATTTCATTCTCCTGCTCAAGAACATTCTCTTATTTCCTATAGGATATAAGTCTATACATGGTGGATTTGCTCTTATATATTAGGTATTTTATTTGAAAGCCATAAGAAAAAAAATAGTTAAATCATTATTATTTTTAAATCCTTTAGGAGAAAGAGATGTTAAAGACTGATAGTACAAGTTATCCAATATATTTAATCTTTTTCCTCAGGTACAATAAAGAAAGAGTAAAATCTACATTTTAAAAAATATACAGTTTGATTAGTTTTGAAAAATGTATATAGTAATTTAATCACCATGACAATCAATATGTGGAACATTCCCATGGCCCTAAAAATTTCCCTGGACCGTTTTTGCAGTCAGAGTATACTGATACTAATACCATAGCAAACATTGATCTACTTTTTATTATGATAGTGTTGACAATTGTGAAATTTAGTATCAAAGGAATCACACAATATGACTTATTTCACTTAGCATAATGCTTTTGAGATTCTTCAATGGTTTGGCATGTATCAGCAGTGTAAAATAGTTCATCTTTTTCTTGAATAGTTTTCTATTATATAGATATACCACAGTTTGTTTATCCATTTGCCATTTGATGGATATTAAGGCCATTTCTAGTTTTCAGCTATTATGAACAAATCTCTGAATATTAAAAAAATATATTAAAATCTCTTGAGGAGATATCTACAAGTAGAATTTCTATATTTTCTGATGACTACATCTTTATAAGAAAATGGCAGACTATTTGCCAAAGTGAAATGTCATTTGACGTCATCAACAACAATGTATGAGAATTCTAAATTGCTCCATAACCTCATCAGCACTTGGTATTGTCACTCCTAATTTTAGTCATTTTAGTGGATTTGTCATATCTTATTCAGTTGTACTTTCCATTTCCTGTTAAGTAACGATATTGAGCATGTGGTCATGCATTTACTGGCTATCTATATGCCCATTAAAGTTATTTTTTAATCTTCTTGTTATGGAGATTTCAGAGTTTTTTATGTAGTGAATAGACAAATCCATTATCAGATATGTGTTTTATAAATATTTTATCTGAATCTGTTGCATGTGTTTTTATTTATTCTAACACTGCCTTTCAAAGAGCAATTTTAATTTTGATTAAGTCTAGTTTAATTTTTTCCCTGTTTTGGAGGCCTGTATAGAAGTTTTTCTGTAAGTAAAGGTGACAGAGATTTTTTTCCTGCTTTTTCTTTTAGAATCTATGAATTTAGCTCTGACATTTAGATCTATGATCTGTGAATTATTAATTTTTTATATGGCATGTAAATATTCATTTTTTTCTCATATGGTTATCCAATTGTTCCAGTTCCATTTCTTTTAAAAAACTATCATTTCTCCCTTAAATTGCCATAGTAATTCTGCCAAAATCAAGTGACTAAATATGTTTTGGTCTGTTTTCGACTATTATTTTTTCCATTGATCTATAAGTCTATCTATTTGCCAATATTAAAGAGTCGTGATTGCTTCAATTTTATACTAACACTTGAAAGATCTACAATTTTATTCTTATTTTTTCATATTGTTTTACTTAATAAAGCCTTCATGTTATGAGTAAATTTTAGAATCAGCTTGTCAATTTCTACATAAACAAAAAAGAAAATAACCTACATGAGAGCCACTGAGATTGCACTGGATATATAAATCAGTTTTGGGAGAAGTGATATCGTATCTATATTTAATCTTCTGATCTGCGAATATGGAATATCCCCCATTAATTTAAAATTCTCTCAAAATTGTTTTAATATTTTAATTTCCAATTTTTATTGATAGCATATAGACACTATAGATATTTATAATCCTGTATATTGCAATTTTTACTGTATACACTTATTAGTTCTAATAGCTTCTTTTATATAGATGTATGTCCTCTATGAAATATTCTACTTTGTTGCATTTCATGCCATTTTAATAACTTTCCCCTTTCAAACTGAACAAGTTCTTTTATATTCCTACTTTGCTAAAAGTTCTTTTGTGTGTGTGAGTTGGTTTTAATTTTATTAATTTGTCTTTCTGGCTTTTTATTGATTGAGAAAATAATGTGAGTTTTCTTTTCTAGTGAATTGTATAAATTGATTTCAGTTGTTGAAATAACCTTATTCTTTTACTAAAATATAGTGGGTCATGAGGTATTATATTTTTTATACAATTCTGGATAAAATTATTTTCTTCATTTATAGAATTCTGGAGAGAGTTTTTTGTTTGTTTGGTTAAGTGTTGCTCCATTGTCTTCTACCTATCAATGCTTCTGACAGAAGCCTCCTTTAATTTTTAATCATTGTTCCTCATTTTTTCTTGATGACATCTTCAAGATTTTTTCTGCATATCTGTTTTTAATAATTTTACTATGATTTTCCTGGTTATGCTTTTCCTCTTCTCATTCTTAGAATTCTCTGAACTTTTTGAATATATGATTTGTCTTTTCTCATTATTTTTTGAAAATTTATTTGTATATAAGACCATTTGATACTGTCCTACAGCCTTTGGATGTTCTGTTTTCTGTTTTTCCTTTTTTTTTTTCCTGAATATGTTTCAGTGTGGATAACTTCTATACACCTATTTCCAGGTTTTCTGATTTTTCCTTTACCATGTCTAGTCTCCTACTAAGTCCAATCAAGGGAATGTTTAAATATCTGATGATTTTTCTTTTCTAGTATTTGTATTTGATTCTTATGTTTATAGTTTCCAAATTAGTGTTGAAATTTTCCATTTGTTTATACATGTTGTCCATGTTTTTGTTTTTTACTAGTTCCTTCAAAATATCAATAACTGTTAATTTAAAATCTCTGCCTGAAAGGATCATGATCTTGAATTTCTGTTTCTGGTTCTGTAGACTTGTCTCTGCCTGAAAAGGTCATCATCTTGAATTTTTATGTTTCTGGTTCTATGGACTCTTTTATTGCTTTACACTAGGACCTTTTTCCTTCCTCCTTTCCTCCCTGCCTCTCTCCTCCCTCCCTTCATTTCCCTCTCCTCCTTCTTTCATTCCTTCCCTCCTTCCTTCCATATTAAACATTGCATTGGTGAAAAAACACAGATGACACTGAGGTAAATATTTATATTCCTAAATGCCCACTCCCCTTTATCTAGCAGGCCAGTAACTTGGAGGTTGAGTTAGCAGAAAGTAGTTGAGCTTGATTTGGGCTTTAGTATCACTATGGACACATTCAGTGCAACACAGGCTTAAAATTCTTCCATTTATGGACTGCACCGGTGTAATTTGCGTGAGTACTGGAATGTCAGAGAGTTTGTCTGAATGTTCCTGTCACATTTTTAACTTTCAGAAGTCTCTTCATGTCTGTGTGCAAAGGGGAGTGGGGGCTTTCTCTTTGCATTCTTGTGCCTTCCCTAGCAATAGACTATTGTGGCTTGCTACTTATTGCAAGTCTCATGGTGGGAGCAAGAGGAAGGGGAGACTGAGACTTCATAGTTCTACTTCCTCCAGTCCCAGTCTTACGCTAGCTCTCTGCACCAAACCTCAGCACTGGGGCTTTCTTCATTTCCCTTCCTCTTCTCTAGAGGGTCTTGGGTGCATCTAGGGTGTAATCAATTTCTTTAGTCCTCCAAAACAGCTGACCCCTGCCTTGAAGGGTTTGGTTTTTCTACAGGCTGATTTCCTGCCTTTCCTCTACAGCAATACACTACATTATTGTAGATTTCTGAGATTAAGTAAGTGTCTTGCTCTTCTCTCAGTAGCAGATGGGTTTTCCTCCTATACAGTGCTGGTTGAGGAGGGCTTCTATGCCTCTCTTAATGGCAGCTGACCTTGGCCTGGGAAGAAGGGATAAGAATGTAACCTGTCCCTTTGCCAAGTACAGCCAGTCTTTGCCTGAGTCTTGTGGAAGGGGTTCCTGTCTCCTATAGGCAGATGGCTTTGGTTATCAAAGCAGGACTAAATGTTGGATGCTAGACAGGATCTTGCCCTTCACCTAGTAGCAGATTGTCTTGTTCTCTTTTTCTACCTATCTCTAGGAGCAGTTGAGCCCATCTTGTAAAAGATCTGGTGGCCAAGCAGGTGCAGGCTCCCCTGTAATGGCACCCTCAGGAATTCTGACTTCTCATGATAGCCCATGCTAGGTCTTAAGAATTTTAAAAATGTTAGTTGCTTTCCTCCCACCCACGTTTATGGCTGCTTTCACTCTGCTCCATGTTCTGCTGATTAAATAGTTTGTGTGTCCTGTCTTTCCTCAGAGGAGCTTATCAACCTTTGGGATTTTGTTCACCTCAGAGGGATCTCTTAAGTATTCAGCTTGCTGAATGTTTAAGAAAAAATTAATATTTGTCTAGATTACCTAGCTCTTGCTCATTTTTTAGCCTGGAAGCAATATTCCCTTCAAAATTTTTTACATCGTAACTGAAAATAGAGCTCTCATCTATTTTTTTTTTCAGTGTTGGTACATATTATTCTTCATTTACTTGTTTACCAGAGAAATAATTTCATTTGTCCTGATGGGTGGTGTAAGCAAATAGTGTAAAATTTTGAACATTAAGTTGGGTCTCAGCAGGGTGAAATCTAAGAGTCTTGAAGGAACTGAGGGACTGCACACTCAGGAAATATAATATCTGAAAAATATGATTAGTAAAATTAATATCACTATTCAATTTCTTTTTTAAAATTCTTTTTATTCTTTCTCTTTCTCCTTCCTTCATCCCATCCCTTCCCTTCCCTTCCTTCCATTTCATCCATTCCTTCCATTCCTTCTTTCTCTTCCTTTTCTTCGTTCCTACTCTTCCTATTTCCCTCTTTCCTTATTTCCTTTCCCTTTCCAATTCCTGAATTCAGGTTAATAAAGTGTACCTAGTATATGAGTCCTCTGTACTTAGCTTAATATTAGAAGCTAATATTAGTATTAATACTAATAATATTAATATTATTAATATTAGAGTCTTCTATACTTAGCTTAATATTTAAATATAGTATTTCTATGTTATATTCTAGCTTTCCTTTATTTCCGGAGAAGAACTTCTGTTTCAGTCAAAATTTTCTTTCTACTGTTCCTTTTTAATGTTTCTTTTTACTGTTCCTCAACTCTGTGTTTTTTGTTTATGGCTACAATGCATTTTCCTATTCAATTGTCAACCCTGATCTTCTAAAACCTCTAAATTCTTAATAACTGAAAATTACTACCAAAATGTTTTGTGCTTTTCGAATTAAAAAAATACAAATCAAATGAAAATAACTTTTCAGTATGCATTTTCACTGCTCATTTGGCCACTTAAAATCATGCTGAATCTGTATCATCATTGAGCACTGTGCTAATATAGAACAAAACTGCTTCCTGTTGTAATTTTTAAATAAAGAGCACCACCTTGTGGGAACACATGCTTAACCATGTTATATCAAATGGAAAACAAATATTAACAGAATAGTGTTTTAAATTACTTATAGTTAATTTAAAATTATTGAGTGTAGAATGAAAGCATCATACTACTTCTAAAGAAAGAACTAAAAAGATAGAAAATAGAATTTGAAAATTTTGTCAGTTTTTCATGTTATGACTCAATAAAAGTCCTCTGCAAAATTGTACTTGCTAAACAGAGTTATAGGGAACTACTGATATGACCTAATCCAGAAAAGCTTTATTTTTTTAAAAAAAGGAATCCAAATTTAAGGGAATATATTTAGTGTGTTCACCAACTTACATATAACCACTGATGGAACAGGTGTAGTCATGTAAACATGATTTCTGTTTACCTGAGTGAGTTTTGATTGATTTTCAGACAGTACACTATAGTAATTTAACATTGACCCGTATCAAGGAATAGATTATTTAGCAAAAGTAAGTTTTATCATAATGTAAAAGGTATAATACAGAACACTACTGTTTCCTTAAAAATGATTATTTATATAGAATCTTTCTATGGTGTATTATCTGTATTTTTAACAGCATAAGTTTAATGCACATAATATTTCATGGAATTTAATTCAAAAAAATCCTTGACATTTTTGTTGGCTAAGGTGTTGGTTCTTCAAATGTTTCACATTTCACATCAGTTCATCTCAGTTAGCTATCAAAAATTGAGGAAAAGTTTGTTGCTATTTCTTTTTTAATGGAAAGCCCAGTACTAGAAAGCATCCCTCTCCCAATCAGAAAAAGAACACTGATTTTAACTCTTTCAAAATCACTCTATGCTTTAGAATGCCAATTTACTTTACTACTTGCAGACATCAAGTCATATCACTCTTCTATGTCAAAATTGCACAATAATAAAATCTTTTATAATGAAATTATATATTGTTTTAAACATAGGATTTTGTTGAGCCAGATTTTGGTAACTTACCTTCGGGTGATTCCAAATTCAGTTACTCAGTCTAAGAAACCATCTCACTGTCACATCATCCAACCTACATATCCTTACTTTTTCCCAAGGGGCATAACTCAGATAATCCTGCCCAACAGGATTGTTTGGTTATAACAATATTTATCTCTCTATTTTTATTGCCAAATGTAGTTAAAATAAAATTTCTACTTCGACCTACTTTCACTGATAATGAAAAGTAAGTCTTGCTCTGTCACCCAGGCTGGAGCACAGTGGTGCGATTTTGGCTCATTGCAACCTCTGCCTCCCGGGTTAAAGCCGTTCACCTGCCTTAGCCTCCCCAAGTAGCTGGGATTACAGGTACTCACCATCACACCCACCTAATTTTTTTTTTTTTGTATTTATAGTAGAGACAGGGTTTCACCATGTTGATCAGACTGGTCTCGGTCTCCTGACTTTGTGATCCACCCACTCGGCCCCCCAAACTGCTGGGATTACAGGCGTGAGACACCACGCCTGGCTGTTAACTTATTTTAAATAGGTGACACAGTTAATGAGAAATAATAAAATGTATGTGGTTAAATATTTACAGTAATGTTGACCTAGATTAAAATCCATTCCAGACTATTAACTATTTAACACCTATTATATATTTCAAAATAGCTGGAAGAAAAGATTTGATATGTTTCCAACAGAAAGAAATGATAAGTGTTTGAGGTTATGGATATTCTTAATTACCCTGATTTGATCATTACACATTGTGTACATGTATAAAAATATCACATGTATCCTATAAATATGTACACTTATGTATCAATAATCTATTTCATTTCATCACCAATTTTCTTCCCTAACAATTGGCCTTATGCAAGCCATTTAATTTTTTTAAGGTCTCATGTGTTTCTTCATTTGCAAAACAAAACTGGAAATGATTATTGCTACCTCATTGGATAATTGGGAGACAATGAAATAGTACAAGCAAAATGAATAACTAGGTACTTGATGTGGTAGAGGCTCAAAATGGTATGAGTTTATTTGTAAGATTCATATTTTCTTGGTAGTATTATGAATAGTATCCTGGTTATAATGAAAACACATCTCAGAGGAGAAAACTCACTTAAATTTAATTGTTTTGAACAAAGTTTAATTGCACTGTCAGTGGAAATGGATGATGGGGCACTAGAAAATTTAAACTAGAGTTTAGATAGAAGTCACTGATAAAGATCTCTATATCAAGATGATAGTTGAAAACATGAGACTAAAGAAAATCTGGAGCATAAGTCTGTGCAAGGAAAAGAACAAGCAACTGAAGCTAAATATTGAGAAATTTTAAAGATTAAATTATGAATAATCAGCAAGTGTGATTAGATATGTAGGATGAGATGATGTTTTGTTTTTGTTTGTCTTTCTGGCACTGAGTTTTGGCACATTCTCTTTCCAGCCACTCCCATCATCACCAACTATTAGAACTTTTTCCTCTACAGACTTATTGTGTATCCCTTGCTTTCTATGTTTGATTATTTCAGTCCAATGTATAGTATAGGTAAAGAACTTTTTAGAGAGTATTTTAATTGAATAACAGTAAAATGCAAGATTCATAATATAAATCACTCCACAATTTTATGATAATCTTTCTAATATTAAATAGACATTAAATTTAGATATATACCCACATGTTTATGTATAAGCATATTCAAATCTGAGGGACATTAAATATAGTTAAGTTTTCCCAAACCTCAAATATTTCAAAAACTAACATTCTTTCCTCATAGGTGAATATAAACTTAGCACTACCAGGTATAAATCATAATAATTAAATTGCAATTTATATAAGAAATTTTGGCATCATCTGCTGCCTTCAAAAGCAAATTTATATTCATTTTGTTAAAGCGATGTGTTTTGCTTCATAAATGGAGATTCTTTCCTGTATGGCTCACCGTAGGGCAGAGGTTGTCTAGATTATCAACAACGTTGCCCTAATTTATGTAATTTAGTATTGTGATATCAGTGTGAATTCTACAGTGAAATATTATAACATTTTTTCAGTTATGTTCAAAAGACATTGATTTAGCATATATTATGTGAAAGATGATAGTTTATCAATTAAGAAAACATAACTTTTATGTAAAACACATATATCTCAGCTTTCTTTATTTAAATCCAAAAAACATTTCACCTGTTGTAACTGCATAATACATTATATTTTATTGCTGATTTCAGGAATTATATATATATATATATATATTACTAAAGAGATATTCTTTGTAATTGTGGTTAAAAAGAATATGTGTGTTTGAGTCATGCTGGAGGTGGGAAGGAATGTGGGTGGCTGTGTTTTATTTTTCTAGGCTGTGGGTGGTATTTTGATATGTTGGGGATATTTCTAGGCTTGCGAGTGAGTGTTCTATTGTAGTTTCTATTTTCTTTAGTCAGAGATGTGCTGGATGTTGTTTTTCTTGCAGATGGTATTTGGAAATTTGATCCAGAGCAACATGTTTAAAAAAAAAAAAGTAGGGGGAAATTTATACTAGTTAAGCATACTCCTACACTACTCATCTGGTAATTGTTATTCCTTTTCTAGTTTTATCTTGTTTCTTCATGAGAGAGATAATGAGTGATGAACAAGACTGTTAGCCTTCATATTTGACATGCTAAAGACTTTTGACAATTCCCTTAGTAACAAGTACTTCCTTCAAAGGAAGGTAGAGAAAAGTGACAAGACATTAGAGAAGAAATATGGAAAGAAAGTTCTGAAGTATATTAAAGTGGGAAAGAAAATTTATGGCAAAACAAAGAAATCTGAAGTTACAGTCTCTGTTTTGCCATACTAGGTATAGGACCCAAAGAAATCTTTATGTACATATCCCAAATTTATAATGCGATCGTATTGCATTCATCTTATATATGTCAAGTAAACAAATATTGCTTCAAGATTCATCCTCAACTCTACTTCTTTGTCTTCATAAAAATCACCTAACTATGGCTGTATGTGTAGCTATAATAATTATCAATTACTAGGAAGATAAATTTATTTCTTTTTCTATAAGTTTTTCTATTATTTATTCCTTAGGTGTTTTCTGAGCTCGAGATCCACTTTACTTGGATGTCACAAAAGACCTTGAAGTACAAATTCATTACTACCCTCATTTTTCTCCTATATTCTATATTTCAGTAAATAGTTCTACCATCCAGTCAGATGATCTTGAGTAGATTTTCAAGTCATAAAGAGTGAGGATGATAAGAATTGATGCTGAAATAAGGAAATTATCCAAGAGTTAAAGTAATAGTAAATGACAATAAGTGACTAGGGAGGAAAGGGAAAAGGATGAGGTGACAAGGAGAAGGAAGAATAATGAGGAATAAATAGTGATGATGTGAATTTCAAAGCCGAGGGCATTTGAAGCAAGAACTAGGAAAAATAGTTTGGTAATATGGAAAAATAATACATTTTCTTCTTTTGTGACTGAGCAAAAGATAGTATAGCTCATGGATAGTAAGTATTTTTTCAATATTTCTCATTTAAAATCTATATGTATACCTTTTAAAGATATGCATATTCTTTTTCTTTGTTTTCAATAAAAGTAGATAATTTGAAACTGTCTGTGCCTTTTTGTGGAAGAGTAAACCATGGCATAAGGCACATGGTACATGTGCAGGACAAAGAAGAACTGTATCTACTGTTGTCTCTTTTCACTATTAGCCTACAGGCTTTGAGGTGACTGGAGCCAAGTGCATCTCACTTGCCATTGCTAAACATCTCTCATGGCATATAAATATTCAGTATAAATTGATGAACATATGTTATTATTTAGTACTTGATTCCTACTCTTAGAAGGCTCATAGTGTAACAGAGGAATCAGGCAGGTAACCAAATGTTGTAGTGCTACAATGCTATAAGTTGTGAAAGATTATTTGTATGAAGTGATTTCATGTGAGGGGAGTTAGTGGTAGAGATGGCTATACCTTGAGCTTGAAGAATCCAAATATTTGACAGGTAGGTAGAGGAAAATACAGTTTAGGAAAAGAAAGACCACTCTAGAAAAAGGAAACTGCATTAGTAAAGATATAGCATAATTAAATTATAAGATGTGTTCTTAGGAAGTAAGTTATACAATAGTGAAGGTTTAGAGGGAGAACGTTTCATTTTAAGAAAAATGGAACAAAGGTAGTTTGACAGTTTCGAAGTATCTTAATAAATTTCATTCTACCCAGCACTTTGGGATACTGAGGCAGGGGGATCACTTGAGGTCAGGAGTTTGAGACCAGCTTGGCCAACATAGTGAAACCCCATCTCTACTAAAAATACAAAAATTAGCTGCATGTGGTGATGCATGCCTGTAATCCCAAATACTCAGGAGGCTGAGGCACAAGAATGGCTTGAACCTGGGAGGCAGAGGTTGCAATGTTCTGTAGCCTAGGCTACCGAACAAGACTCTGTCACAAAACAAAAAACAAAACAAACTCGCATTCTAAGGATTTGGAAAATCATCTTGTGAGCTGTTTCTTTTTCTTGAATTTTTTTAATATCAGAGAGTTATAATTGATACAGTCAGATTTATGTTTGAAAACTATTAACTGGTGACAATAGAGATTAATGTCTAGAGGTATGGGATAGGATCAAATGTCATTATAGCAGACTGGGTAAAAGATTATTTTGTAATGTATTTGCAGATTCTTTCACATTTAACAGTAAGTATCACTTTTGGCTGAAACAGAAAAAAAAAGTAAAACACAGAAATCTAAGTAGGTGTAGAGATTAATAATAAAATGTTTTGCATAAATAAATGCTAATACAAGACATCTTTGTTTCTAAAATTGAAACATTTCATGTGCGTGTGTGTGTATGAGAGAGAGAGAGAGAGAAAGAGAGACAGAGAGAGAGAGAGTTTGTATTTTCCCAAAATGACCACAGTAGTATCTCTTATTTCACATGTTGTTCTTAAAATGTGACTTTGATACTCCTTCCAACTTGATCTGAGAGCTTGTGATATCGGCAGAAATGATGCCAGGAGACTTCCAAGGCTAAGTCATAGGCAATCTAGCTTCCACTTGGCTATTTTTTTTTTTTTTTTTTTTTTGTGGAAGCTCAAACTGACACATACAAAGAGGCTGCATGGATAAGTCAGGTGTGGTGCTGTTCCAGCTGACAGCAGGCCTGGAGGCCCAGATGAAAGCCAGCAGCAGCCACCACACATCTGAACAAAGACAGCTCCAGATGATTTCAGCTGCCAGGTCTGAGGTCATTTCATGTCTTCCTGGTTGAGGCAATAGACATCAGGTGTGAGGTCATTTCATGATATCCTGGTTGAGGTTACAGACATCCTTGCACAAAGGTAAGACATCACCACTGTGATCTTCCAAAATTCTTGACCCAAAGAATCCATAAACTTAATAAAATTATTTTCTGTCACATATTTTTATACAACTATAGTAACTGAAGCAGTGAGTGTGTGTATATATTCATTTAATAGAATAATATGTGCATTGATGAGGGACAGCTCATATATTTTTGAAATCAAAGCAACAACTTTATTAAGTATACTGCCTAAAATGCAGAGATTTATAAAGAAAGTCAGTAAGTTTCAGGAGAGTCTCACTCTAAAGTGTGCCCATCTTGATTTACATTTGGCAGATGAGCAGTAGAGATTCTAGAGGAAAAGAGGGCATTTCAATAGATTTTCAATTTGAAATCCATTAGAATAAAATTCAGACATTTTCATAGTTGCTCTCATTGTTTCACATCAGAAAGTCTGAGCTAATCATGCAGCAATAAAATCCTAATGTTGTATCACATTCTGAGAATGCAAGCAAGATGTTTTAAAATAATGTCTCCTAGTACCTATTAATGACAATGAAGATATGTTGGATTATGTAGTGTTCTTTGATAAAGACAATATTTAGGGCAAAATTTAAATGACACATTACCCATACTATTGGGAAATAACAAAAGAAGGAAATTTGGAACATCAGAAAAGAAGAAAAAACATGTTAAACAAGAGGAAAATATGGGTAAATAATATAGACTTTTCGTCACCTCTGGAATTTTCAGAATTATGTTTAATGGTTGAAGCAAAAGTGATTACAGTGCCTAATGTAGTTCTCAAAACCAATTTTGATAAGTAACGCCTCTCAAACTTATATTATAATATGCGACATTGTTCTTTCAAAGAAAATGATTCCACTTTTCACAAGAGGTCAGTACAGAAGCTGCTGGGGTAACGAACTGATTTTAACCACATAGAATTAATGTTTAAGACATGAGAAAAGCTCACTTGCAGGAAGATATTGGCAGACTTTCCAACTCTGCAGAATAGCAAAGTTACAACTGGATTGGGATGCTTCATCAGTTCAAACAAAGGCCAGAAACGTGCTCTGTGCTGTAAAGAATACAAAATGAAAAAGCTTAAACGTTTTTTTTCATTCCACAAAATAAGCTTACAGAAATCATCCTGGTTTTATAAAAAATAGGATTAGTCACTTGAAGCAGGAACATTTGGAGAAAGAATGAAGGAGACTTCTTGCCTTATCCACATTTTTAAATCCTTAGCTGCAAAATTCATATTGCAAGCTACAAAAAGATGCCAACTTTGAACCTAACCAATTATACAGAGCAGCCCATAAGAACAAAACTTGCTATTGCAGCTTTACAGACATTTCTAGAAATGCAAGAAGTTCTTTTATATAGATCTATATTTGATAAGGCAGGTAAATGCAGTAAAAAATGCATTACTGGAAAAAAGTAATATAACAATTTTACTTATCTTCTAAGGCATTACAAAGTTAACACTGGTTTAATACAAGAGAGTGCTTTTGAATAGCTGTTTATCTCCAAGCATTGCCAAAGCATTGTCTGGCAGAGTTTTAAGTACCTGCTCCTTTCATTTTTGGCATATATTTTCTTGAGCTCCTAATATAAATATAAGCAACCTCTCTATTACCCACCTTCCTCTCCCCCCTGCTCCAAACACAAAACAAAAAAAAATTACCTTAAATACCATTCTAATGAGGAATTATGGCTAATTTTATATTTTCCTATCTTGTCTAATATTCTCCATTTAATTTCATTATCTACTTATATTTCATTATACAATTTTCATCTATATAAATGCTATCCTTAGTTTCTTTCCTTTGCTCATAAAATATCTCCTGCCTGAAATGTTCTATTTCTATATCTACCTTACCTTTCTCTGCCTGGTAAGCTCCTCTTTAACTTTAAAGAACCAGTTTAGAAGTTACCTCTTTGGCTATTTTTTTTTTTTTTTTTGCTGTCCTGCTTAGCCTATCCATGATTATATTGTAGTTGTCTTGTCTGGGTCCGCAGGTGATCTCCAGAAAATGTTGTATCACATTGTTTGCATGTCTGCCTCCCAACACCATTGTCAGCAACTAAATGGGGGGGACAATGAGAAATTTATCACCAAATCTCTAGTATCCAACCCAGTACCTAGCACATGACTCCAGCATGTGTTTCATTAAATATTTCATAAGGTAAAATAAACGTTTTTCTGTCTAATCATCCCTAAACCTTTCTACGGGCTACTCTTGTATCTTTTGGATATGAAAGAGAAATTCCAGATGTTTTAAAAGTGCATGAGATTGTAAAATATTTTCTTTTCCAATAGCTCCATTAAGGTGGAAGGACATTGTAATAAAAATAGCCACAGTTACAGATTTTGAAGTCAGACAGAAGCCTGAGCACAAGTGCCACATTCATCATTTACTATACAGGATTATGATCAAGTTTTTACTACATCAAAAGGATGGGCATGGATATTAAATCTGATAATCCAAGTGGATATAACACAGAGTGATTCAACAGACAGTAATCATTACTTTTCCTAGTTGGGCAGAAACTAAGCTGAGATTGCAGTTTGGGCTCCAACACCATTGAAAATCAGTGTACCAAGAACTACACTAGAGGCCTATCAGAATGCCAGGGTCCACATGGCTGGGAACAGAAGAGTACAGCAGCTCAGAGTATCTATGGCTACATAAATCCCCTCAGGACACAGAAGATTGCCTTTACCAGTTAAAACGGGAGCCCTTATACACATCACAGTTTGCTTCTTTGGCTCAGACACTAAAAAAGGTACTGCATTTGTAGGTTGCATATTTCCTTTCTTATCTCTGGCAGAGGTGACAATTTAAACATATTGTGTAATTCCTATCATGAGTTAAAGAAAGCTAATGATAAAGCAAGAAAATTGGAAAGGTGAAAAGGGCATGAATGAAGCAGCAAAGAATTTCAGCTCAATATAGAGTTTTTCCCTCATTCAAACTATTATGTTTGTGTATTGATTTGATCTTTTTGCAAACTAGTTTTGCATTTTAAGAATTTTAATGCAGTGTACACTTCAAAATTTCTAGATAGGAGATGATATTTTGTGTCTCTCAATATCTACATCATATATATATTTATACATATACCTATATAGTAGGATTTATTATATTTTTTTCAAATGAGGTAAGAATGACTTTTAAGGAAATTGAATAATTTCATCTCATTAAATTAAAAAAATTAGCATTGCCAAATATTTATAGGATGATTTGGGGTGATGTCTGTAATTACTATAATTAAAAAATAGACAACTGTAGTTTATGAGGAGGTTGATTTCTTTACCTTCCTTTTATGTTGAGAGTATTTCGTGATCTACAAAACACTTAATATTACAAAACACAAACCAAGCTCTCACGTCTGCATTTTCTGTTAATGAATATTTTCTAGAGTTGTATTTTTGTAAGAAATATATTTAAAAATATCTGGCCTTTGTATATGTTAATGGTTTATAAAAGTAAAATATGTAGAATAAGTGAACATAGTATATTTACCCAAAAATGGACACAAATGCTATACACTTAATATATATTTGATTTGTCCTTAACATTACTGATATCAGTAGCTAACACGTATTAGTTATTGTGTGCCAGATGCTATGCCAAGTCACTAAAAGCATTATGTCATGCCACTACATGACATATTACTAACATATTACATATTACATTATGTCATGTCACTACATGACATATTACTAACCCATGAGGAAAATATGATGAATAATATCACTTTATACTTGAGGTGAGGTGTTTGGAGACTGTAAGTCCAGTAGGTTAAAGCCAGTCTTGCTTTCAGATATAGTTGCAAATGATGAACTCATTTACAGAAGCCTGAACACTGAATAATAAACACTGCGATAATTATGTTGCAACTTGGCTGAGATGGTATCTTCCAATTTTAAGGTTCTAGAATTCTTGAGTTAGATCTGCATGTATCAACAGAAAAATGTTTTAATAGAATGAAAAATTTATACTTTGAATTTCCTTTTTCTCTGTATTTCTATGTAAGAATTTATAATTTTATACAACCTTTAAATTGTTTTCCCTTTCTTTTAGTGAATCATCAGACCTTGGGGTTAGGTAAGGCAGAGGATTAACAAAAAGAACTGGGCTCAGAAAAAAATGATTTTCACAAGACCATTCATTCATTCAGTGTTCCAGAATTTAGGTCCTGTACTCTCGAGCAGTATTTTTTTCATCAGACAACACTGACAAATTCAATTCCATAATCCAAATTTTATATTCACTATGAGGACTGGAAATGTGCTGTTAATATAATATTGCTAGTAGCTTTAAAATCAATATCTAATAATAGGAATCAGGTTAAAAAATTTGATAGCCATTCCAGCCAAGCACAATGGCTCATGCCTGTAATCCCAGCACTTCAGAAACTGAAGCAGCTGGATTGCTTGAGCCCGGGAGTTTGAGACCAGACTGGGAAACACAGCAAAACTCCATCTCTACAAAAAATACAAAAATGAGCCAGGCAACGTGGTAAGCACCTGTAGTCCCAACTAGTTGGGAGGCTGAGAGAGGAGGACGGCTTGAGCCTGGGGAGACAGAGGTTGTAGTAAGCCGAGATTGCATCACTGCAATCTAGCCTAGGCAGCAGAGCTAGACTGTCTGAAAAAAAAAAAATCTGTAGCCTTTCCATGGAAATCTTAACATATAAATGTTACAAGGCCTGGAAGCACATTTTTTTTTTAAATGTAGTATTATGCAATTATATTGAAAATATTTATTTTTCTTTTCATATTATGTTTAAAATAGCTATAGATTGAGCTACCATAGAAATTAGCCTTAACTACAAGGGCACGAAAGGGAAGTCGGCAGGGGAAAGGTTGGGTAGGAGGATTTCTCAGACTCAAGAAACTATCTGCAAGGCACTAATTGGATCTCTGAGAGCTAAATTGAAAGTCTTGGTTTCTGAAGTTTTTTGATCTTGCTTTGAGCTATTGAAGGTATTCATCTGGGAAAGAATGGAAATAGTTCATTAGAGTCATCAGTACTAGAATATCAGGCTTTCAAAAGTTGATTATAGCAGAGTCCAAAGAATAATAATTAAGTATGATAACAGAAGATATTTGTCCTTTTGAGGGGCTTTTCAGTACCTTCTGTGCCCTCGTGAATTCTTCATCATATACTTCTTAGGGGAAGTGGAACCTATATGTCCTATAGAAGCTACAAATACATTGGCTTTTCCACAACATGTGGTTATGGAGTAGCTGCCTCTTTTGGGCCTGGCAAGTTTGATGCACCCAATAAGGACTGGAATTGAAAGCTGGTGATCAAAAGAGCATCTGCTTTGGGCAATTGTACATATTTCTTCCTGCAACTACAACAAATTACTGTAACTTTGTAGATTAAAACTACAACAGCCTGGCTAACACTATGATTTTAGCCCAGTAAGACAAATTTCAAGTTTCTCACCTCCAGATAAGTCACCTCCAGATAAGTATATCTTACTTATCTGGAGGTGAGAAACTTGAAATTTGTCTTACTGGGCTAAAATCATAGTGTTAGCCAGGCTGTGTTCCACTGGAGACTCTAAGGAAGAATCTACTTGTTTGCCTTTTCCTACTGCAAGAGTCTTCCTGCATTCCTTGGTTTGTGGCCCCATCTGTAAACTTTTTTGACTAAAGTTGTACATTCACAGGCTTCAGGGATTAGGATGTGGACCTCTTTGAGAAGCCATAATTCTGCCCACCAGAAAAATCCTGTCTGGTGGCTCACTAGCAGCAGCAGTATTCATTTCCTAGGGGCAGCGGTGACCTAAGGCCCCAGGGACAAAGTAGGGTGCAGTGGAAGTTGGAAAATCAGTGATATTCAGTGTTCTGTGACAAGTGTCCTCGCTTGATGGGTCCTGGTAATGTTTAGTGTAACACAAGGTTACTCCTAAGCATTCCATCCTTGGTTGTAATTTTCAAGCGAGATTCCTCATGTTTTTTGGTGGCTCTATGACCTATTGAGTATTCCTTCCATAAGTTCCTTATGGATTAATCACAAGCCTGACTCTGTGGGAGAGAGGGTATTGAATATAGATGTTAGTGAATGGATGAGAGAGGTGACGTTTGAAGATAAAAGATCCAGCCTTCCCCCAATCCAAAAAAAAAAGAGTTTCCAATTGTTAAAAAGACTAATTATTGATTTACTGAATAAATGTAGTGGTCATTAATCAGTTATTTTTAATCTTAAAGGCTTTTCATACCAAAAATATATTTTTGATATGAAATTAGTTAGATTATAATAGTATATGAAACTAGTTAGATTGTAATATTGAAGCTCATTCAGTGGAATCTAAAATTTTAAAGTAGTTGATTATATTATACAATTAACAAAATTCATATTACGTGTAAATATGTAACCTGAAATCCATGTTATATAAAATTATCGAAGCTCATACGATCTCATTTATGCTCATTTCTTATTGTGATGATGCATACAGAGCTGGTTTTAACTTATCTTTTTGGCACATATCCCTTCTGGAAGAGATAGAAAGGTCAACTAATTTAGATTACTCAGGGGCTCTGCTCAGCATCTCTCTGCCTGTGGTCTTTTTCCTCCATTGTATTGGCTCTGGGCTACTCCTCATTATTTGAGCACAGAAAACAACAGGAGGCTATAGGCCTCATGTGCAATTGGATCCCTTTGGTCTAAAAAGAATGGCTTCTGAAACCTGCAAATGTGACCAGGAGACAGTAGTCAAACAAAGAACATTCAATAGATATTTTGATTTGCATTCTAGAAATCATTGGAGGAAGTGAAAAAAGAAAAAAGAGAAAGGAGCTATTGATTGCCAATCAGTTCTGGCTAATTAGAAGTAGGACACATAGGAAATAGATGTTAGGCCAGATGCCCTATGTGTCTCACACCTGTAATCCCAGCAGTTTGGGAGGCCAAGGTGAGCAGATCATCTGAGGTCAGGAGTTCAAGACCAGCCTGACCAACGTGATGAAACCCATCTCTACTAAAAATACAAAAAAAAAATCAGCCAGACATGGTGGTGCATGCCTTTAGTCTCAGCTACTTGGGAGGCTGAGGCAGGAGAATTGCTGAACCCAGGAGGCGGAGGATGCAGTGAGCTGAGATCACGCCACTGCACTCCAGCCTGGGTACAGAGTGAGACTTTGTCTCAAAAAAAAAAAAAAAGTGAACATTAGTCAAGATCATGTGGCTCAAACTTCTTTTACAAATGAGGAAACTGAGGCCTAGAAAGCTTAAATAGATAGCTTGGGATCAATTGATGTTTAATGCCTTAAATGCCTGATTGTATTTGTGTTATTACTTAAACCATCTTTGATGATAGAGGTGCTCAGTTGATTAAATATGTAGCTTCAAAAAAATTTTTTTAAATATTAGTATGATATCTTAAAATGCTATTTCTCCTGTAATTATATTAAACATTGGAACTTTATTTTAAGAAATTAAAGCCTCATATAAATTTTATGAATCAATGAATGCCCATAGTTTAAAACTAATAAATAATCAGCAAACTCTCATATACTTAGATATTGTATTTTTTTGAATAATTTTATTATAGCCAATAATGAACTTTCAGCAATCAAGATTTTGTTTATAATTCATATTTAATATTATTCATGTAAATTTTATATTGACATATTATTAAGTGAATTTTAAGATGCCATGTGTTAACAAACCCTCAAAGTATTTACCAGATGGAAAAAAAGACATGAAATGTTTTCATTTTGTTATTGGTAGCATCATAGATGGCCACAAGAGGGCAACCTATGAAAGTAATTGAAATTCCAAGTAAAACCTCAGCAGCATTTAATATGTGGGTGTTAGGTATCTTTGATTGTGACCTTAGCATTATTGTCAGAATGAATAAAAGGGTTCCATTTCAACTAATTAATTTTAATTTTCTCCAAACTGGAAAATCAACCAAGACAAACTAATGTCTACATTGACCTTTAAGATTGTGGTATTGAGAGTTATGTAACAGATATATCCCATATGTAACATGGGAATCAGATGACATCTTCCTAGTAATGATGTCCTGAAAAAAGTTGCAATAGACTGTCAGTACTTTCCTAGAAGAGTGACATTCTTTCTTTTTTAAAATAAGTTTGGTTTTTTGAATGCATAATAGTTTCATATATTTATAGGGTTCATGGAATATTTTGCAATAAGCATAAAATGTGTAATTATAAAATCAGGCTAATTGAGAAATCCATAACCACGAACATTTATCATGTCTTTATGTTACAAGCATTTTAAGTCCCCTCCTCCAGTTATATTGAAATATTCAAGAAGTTATTGTTAACTACAGTTACCCTATTGTACATCAAACACTGGATTTTATCCCTATTAATTGTAAATAGATACCCATTTTAATTTGTACCCATTAAACAGCCCCTTTTTGTCCATCCCTGTCCCGTTACCCTTACCAGCAGCCTCTGATAACCATCATTCTTCCTTCAACTATCAAAATGACTCTTGTTTAAAGATGGTCATGGATTTTGAGACCCTTATATAATCATTGATAATGCCATTACCTGCTTTCAAGCACATCAAAGGAGACCTGAGGCAAAAAAGGATGCTTTATGTATTAAAATATTTTTGATAGGTAAAATAGATCAATTACTAATTTGTGTATTTCTCTTTTTATGTAGCATAAAATGATTAAATTTTACATCAAGAGGAAAGTGTTTAGAGAATAAAGAATGATTTGGCACGCGGAGTACCTCAAAAATCCTTCCTCACCCTAACTTCCCACCCCAACAATCCCCCAAATAATACACATCATCTAAAATGTGCTTTAACTTTTGTTCCTAGGAAAATAATGTGGTAGAGTCCTCTAATTGAATTTCTGGAAACAGATGTCCTTTATCATAGCATCACCTTAACTCCTGCCAAGAATGTAATGTGCAGCACACAATTCCAGTTTTATTAATTTTGTTATTGTTTGCAGTACTTTGCCCATCTAACCAGACATACTGCAGGGTGACTCAAACAGCACAAGAGATAAATTCTATTTATATCACAACATGTGTTTATTTGGTTACATGCCTTAATTTTCAAAATTATGCCATTTTTAAAATTTAATGAGGTTTTAATAATATTAGATCAAATATTTTATGCAATTATATTTTGGATGATGCCTCAGATCGTATAATGTGGCCTTAAAATTTGGGGTTTTATAAGTTGGAATAGGACATTTTAGTAGAAAATATCCCTTTGATGAACAACAGAAAACGCTTGAAAATAGTTTATTTTCTGGCTTACAGAAAATAATTCTTTTGGATAGGTTGAAAGTCCTTTTTTACCTAGAATGAATCCTCTACATTGTTTAATGATCCTTTAATTAGGAAATATGTGTAAGGTTAATCTACAAACTTTTAAATAATAGCATGAATTGATAACTTGAAGACCTATGAATCAAACTCAGAAAAGGAATAACAAATACTAGTTTGATATATTCTGCTTTGGAAACCGAACATCTCTGTCAACTTAATAGGACCCTGTGGTTGTTTTTTTTTTTTTAAGGAAATCTGATAATTATTGTTACTAAGAATTGTCCCTTTCTCTTTCTGTAACTTATGCATCATTTTTTTCTTTTTGACAAACATCAAAGGCTATATACTATATATATCTATATACTATATACTATATATATATAATTATATATCTATAATTGGAGGATAACTATTTTTTTTCTAAAAACTATCTATTTTAGGGCCTCCTACTTATACAAGTCTATAATTCAATCATGCAAAGTAGGTTGTTTAAGTTGGACATTTTACTGACCAGTCAGTAAAATATATACTATATATATATTAAATATATCACGTTTGTAATATATTTAATAGTATATGAAATAGCTATGGGAAGTAAAATTAAAAGAAAGGGCAAATAAATCAGGAAATTATAATAATGTTTAGAAAAATGTTGGCAGATAGTAGAAATAATATGTAAATGAAATCAATAAATATTTTATTACCTATGATACTAATTATCCTTAAATACAATGTCCAAATATAATGGTTGCAAGAATCTTTTCTTTCAGGTTCGTGTCACTAAAACTCATTAACAGCCTTAGAAGTCATGATTTCAAAAATTAAATATCGTACCCAGTGATACATAATAGATATTACACAATGTATCAGAGCCGGATTCAACTCATACCATCAAAGTCCTAGTCAGGTCATCACATATATATTATACTATATATTATATACTTTTTTTTCTGTCTTGTGAAAATTCCTCATTTGAAGCTCTTTCCAAGTGCTTAGAACATGTCTATGCAAATCAAACACATTATAGACAACTTCAGCATATTGGAGTCATAGAGATTGATATGTTTAGGCCCTGACCATGACCCCAGTTAAAGTGTATAAGTTCATAGTTTTAGCCACTAGGCACCTCATGGTTCTCATGAGCTTGAAAGATATATTTCTGACATCCAAGAAGTCCCCTGTTCTTTATAGACTGCATACTTATGTACTTATACAGATATAAATATGTATATATATACATGCACACATATATGTAATTTATATCTATTCATACATATTGTGTGTATATAATATAGTCTTTATATATAATAAAATCAGTTTATTTTATTTTGGGGATGGTATTAATATTTCCCATACTACCATACGTTTTTAGTTATATATTTATTTATTTCATTTATTTTTGTTTTGTTAATTCAATAGCTTTTGGGGTACAGGTGGATTTTTGTTATATGGATGAATTACATAGTGGTGAATTCTGGGATTTTAGTGCACCTTTTACCCAAGTAGTGTACATCGTACCTAATGTGTAATTTTTTATCCCTAGGCCCCCTCCCCACTCCCGCTTCTGAGTCTCTAGAGTCCATTATATCACTCTGTATGGTTTTGCATACTCATAGCTTATCTCCCACTTATAAGTGAGAACATACAGTTTTTGGTTTTCCACTCTTATGTTACTTTACTTAGAATAATGGCCTTCAGCTCCATCCAAGTTGCTGTAAAAAACCATTATACTGTTATATACATGTTATATATATAATAATATATCTATTACCATTACTATAATATATATGATATATATATTTGTCCAGGTCACTATAAAATATACATATATATATATACACACACACACACACACATATATTTTGGTATATACATACATACTATATATGTATATTTTTTTATTTAAATTCTTTTATTTTAAAATTATTTTAATTTTACATATATATGCAAAATTCCAACTATGGTATCTCTGACACATAAGAAGTGCTCAATAAAATTGTCATTTTCCTCTTCTTTTAGAGCAAGATGAGTATAAGGACAACTCAGACAATGGAAACAAGTTCAACTAAGCCATGTTATGCAGTTGAGA
>CAUYQU010011067.1:0-21103 GCA_963574635.1 Cheracebus regulus
GGGTGGATCACGAGGTCAAGAGATCGAGACCATCCTGGCCAACATGGTGAAACCCCGTCTCTACTAAAAATACAAAAATGCTGGGTCTGGTTTCACCTTGTGCATCACTCCCAGTGCCGCTTTCCCCCTTCCTGAACTGCCTCTGCCTGGGGCTTCTGGCATTTCAGCTGGTCATTCAGGTTCCATACTTTAGGTTCTATCTGCCAGTCACTTGCACTTGATTTTAATTTTACTCAGCCAGAATCTGCTGAGTACCCAGCAAATGCCAGATACTGCTGAAGTGTACTCTGGCGTTAATGAACTTCGACTGGAAAGAGACAAAAGTGGAAACTTTACATTGTAATAGAAAGCAGAAACAAGTGCATGCCACCTCGTGGTGCAGGTAATGGTGATTTGCTGTGAGATAATAGGAAGAGGATCATTAATTCCAATTGGGGATTTTTCTTCAGGAGGAAGGCAGTGATATTTGAACTCTTGCTGGGAAGAACAGAGAAGAAAAAATGAATCTGACATCATAATCTGCCTGTTTGTTTATCCAGACTCTAGTCCTTTTCCTAGTAAACTAAAAATCAAATACCCAGGAAAATCATCTTAAAAATATTCAGGATCTGAAGGACAGATCTCATCCTCTCTTGTTTTTAACCTCTGCCGAGAGAACCAATTAGTCTGTTGGCCTCACCACACCCAGATGAAGGCAATGAGCAATCATTGGAAGCCTGAGCAAACAGGTTCTAGGAGTTCCCTTCTTGCCTGTCCATGCCTTGCTCTCAGAGCCCTTGGGTTTGTAGGCAGGTTCCTCCTCCTTCCCAGTCTTTCAGCTCACTCGACAGCTGCACCTCTTTCAGGCTCCTTGTTGTACTGCCCAGACCAATGAGTTTGCACATTGTCTTCTGTTTTCTGTCTCTCCTGTTGGCAAAGGTTCCCTGCTCCCTTAAAGAATTGGCTGCCCTGCTCTCCTCTCATACCACTTTCTCTGCCCTTCAACCACTTCTTTTTTTTTTTTTTTTTTGAGATGGAGTCTCACTCTCCCAAGCTGGAATGCAGTAGTGAGATCTTGGCTCACTGTAACCTCCACCTGCCGGGTTCAAGTGATTCTCCTGCCTCAGCCTCCCTGAGTAGCTGGAATCATAGATGTGTAGCACCACACCTGGGTAATTTTTGTATTTTTAGTAGAGACAGGGTTTTGCCATGTTGGCCAGGCTGGTCTTGAACTCCCTGGCCTCATGTGATCTGCCTGCCTTGGCCTCTCAAAGTGCTGGGATTACAGGGATGAGCCACCGCGCCTGACTCCTTCAATCACTTGCTTCCTCCACTAACCTCTGTCTTACTAGGGTCAGACACCAGGATGGCCAGTCTCATTCCCCCTCTCCTGCAGAAGAGCAGGAATAAGAGAGAGAAGGAGGGAAGCAGACGTGTTGCGGGGAAGCCTTTGGTGCAGGTAGCCTTGGCTATGTATTGTCTCCTGGTGTGTTTACTGCTTGCAGAGTGGGGTCTGGAAATACCACACTCCACCCCAGGAGAGTGGTCAACAGGCAGCAGGAAAAGGCTTACCCCAGTTATGGGTGCAGCTGCAAACCATGGTAGGTTAGAAAGGTGAGGATATCAGTTGTGGTGTAGAAGAGCTAAGAAGGAAGAGGACAGGATGTATCTACAAGCAATACTAAGCCTGGACATCTGTCCTGCACGGGGTTGGTCTCTGTGTCTAGAGTCAATATTTACATTGATTGGGCCCTGGGTGGCGCCTAAGATGCAGGGAGAACTCAGATTCTTTTCTGGACACCTTACTCAACATACCAAGTATTGGAGCAGCCAGACTATGGTTCTCTTCTATTCTCAGATGAAGCTTTAGGGCTTCACTGCTCTTTACCATCAAGAGACCAAGTAGTAAAAGGGAAGCATAGTAAAAAACAAAACAACAACAAAAATCTCCCAAAGCATAATGCTCTGCCCCTGCAATAAGAACCAGACATCACATGTTCCATGGGAGTCCGTTTCAAGAATGAATAGTGCTCAAGGCGCTGTCTGTCACAGAGGCCGGGAGAGTTCAGGCCTAAGCCGGGAAAATAGGTTAAAAGCACCCAGGGTGGTATAACAAGGAATCATGTGCTTTTCCCACCTTATGTTCCTGAACTTGGCTGCTTTGATGCTTCTAGGTACTTTCTTCTTTCCTCAGGTTTTCTGTCTTTTTCTTTCCTTTGTTACTAGTATTTTGAATTCCCAAAGCAAAACATGTTCGATGTAGAAAAGTCAAAGACTCCAGAAAAATCACACAACGTTGAGTATACAGTGAAAATCCTCATCACCATCCTATTTCCACTTCCTTCCCTTTAGTGTGCATTAACCTTTTTCTAGGTTCAAATAAATGTATATATTATATACAAATATTAGGCCTTTTTAAAAAAAATTTCTGTGAGACAGAGTCTCCCTCTGTCACCCAGGCTGGAGTGTACTGGCACAATCTTGGCTCCTAGGCTCAAGTGATTCTCCCACCACAATCAATCTCTGCCTCCCAGGCTCAAGTGATTCTCCCACCTCAGCCTCCTCAGTAACTGGAACTACAGGCACACGCCAACACACCCGGCTAATTTTTGTATTTTTAGTAGAGACAAGGTTTCGCCATGATGGCCAGGCTGGTCTCGAACTCCTGACCTCAAGTGATCTGCCCGCCTCTGCCTCCCAAAGTGCTGGGATTACAGGTGTGAGCCACTGCACCCGGCCACTTTCTTTTTCTTAAATACAAATAGTACCATGTAATAATGTATTTATCTTGTTTTTGTAATAGTTCTGACTCTTCATTCTCTCTCTTCTTTCCTCAGGGATCCGGTGTGATTAAAGCTGGTTTTGCTGGTGATCAGATCCCCAAATACTGCTTTCCAAACTAGTAAGTCATTCTGTAGCTTAGACGTTTGGGAAGCTTGTCAGCTTTGTTATAGGGCCAGCCCTATAAGGGACAGAAGCTGGGTTGGCATCAACAAAGGAAAACAGTTGTCTACATGGTACAATTTGAGAGGCACAGACAAGAAGCCTCTTTTTAAAAATCTGATTTTATCTGATGCTAAAAATTGTATGATTGTTAACTTATTGCTTTGGATGATTGCCTCTTGGTGGAGCCTTTTTTAAAAATTCTCCTATCACCCAGGCTGGGGATTAACATTTAACCCACCTACCATCTTTTTTTTTTCTTTTTCTTTTTTTTGAGATGGAGTCTGGCTCTATCACCCAGGCTGTAGTACAGTGGCACGATCTCGGCTCATGGCATCCTCTGCTGCCTGGGTTCAAGCGATTCCCCTGCCTCATCCTCCTGAGTAGCTGGGACTATAGGCACGTGCCACCACGCCCTGCTGGTTTTTTTGTATTTTAGGGTAGAGACAGGGTTTCACCATGTTGGCCAGGATGGTCTCAATCTCCTGACCTCATGATCCACCTGCCTTGGCCTCCCAAAGTGCTGGGATTACAGGCATGAGCCACTGCGCCCAGCCTAACCCACCTACCATCTTAATGAGAAGGAATTTCTCAGAGCTTTCCTCCTAAGGCTCAGAGACTGCAGGCAGGAGAAAAGCATAGAGGCTTAGAGGAAGGGCTTGAAGGAGGAGGGAAAGGAAGAGGCTATCTGTCTGATCTATAGCATCACAGTTTATTTTGGTTTTGTTTTTTTAAGACGGAGTCTGATTCTGTAGCCCAGGCTGGAGTGCAGTGGTGCAATCTTGGCTTACTGCAACCTCTGCCTTCTGGGTTCAAGCGATTCTCATGCCTCCCAAGTAGCTGAGATTACAGGCATGTGCCACCATGCCCAGCTAATTTTTGTATTTTTAGTAGAGACAGAGTTTCACCATGTTGCCCAGGCTGGCCTCAAACTCCTGACCTCAAATGATCCACCTGCCTTGGCCTCCCAAAGTGCTGGGATTATAGGCATGAGCCACTGAGCCCACCCCGGCATCAGTTTTACTTAGAGGTCCTAGGAAGGGGACTAAGGACACTAACATTTTTTGAGTTAATCACTCATTTAGAAATTCTAATTTTCTTATCTTTTTTGGTCTATACATACACTGAGCAAAGAGCAGAACTAAAGGCATTAAATACTCTAAAAATTTGTTTTCATAATTTATAATAAATATAATAAAATATGAAATAATATATAAATAATACATGTTCATTTTAGAAATTGTGGAAAATACAGAAAAGTAGAAAGAAGAAAATCAAAATCAACTGTGACCTCACTCCTCGAAGATAATCTCAGTAGAATTTGAGTGTGTGTGTGTGTGCATCTATACATCCTTCCCGTGTTGTCATGAAATGAAAAATGATGGTCCTCCTCACTCTCTTTTCTAGTGTGGGCCGACCCAAGCACGTTCGTGTCATGGCAGGAGCCCTCGAAGGCGACATCTTCATTGGCCCCAAAGCCGAGGTAATTCCCAGGCCTGCAGAACAAGCCTCAAGCCAGCAGAGGACCTTCATTATTCACCACATGGGACACGTCCCGACATTTGGACACACCCATAAGTAAAAGGAGCAACTTTTCTCTGCAAATCTCCCTTTTTGGTTTATTTTTCCCAGAAACAGCCTGTGGTCTTGGAGAAGAAATATCTAGAAATCCACTTTGGGAAACACTGAGACCAGTCTAGAAAACATGGTTTTTACCTTCTGTATTCTGTCACTGCCTTATCAGTGATCAAATTGACTGTGTTTGTTATTTTTTTTTGGCAAAAAAAAATTCAGTGGGGAGATCCTGGCTGGTGTACACTAGGATGAGTTAATTAGCACAGCTTTGGCAGAGCCCTCATGCAGCCTCTTATAAGCAGAACAGCAGAATCACTGGTGCCATCCTTGGCCTCAAGTGCTGAGGCCCAGAAATGGAAGCCAGGAGATTGTGTCCTGGAACCAGGCACTGAGGAAGGTGCCTCCTGTCACTTGCCCTGGAGGCACCTGAGGGCCCATGGAAATGCAGAAGCCCCCTGCTTTGCCAGCTCCTCGGGAATGAGAGCAGTTTGCAGCAAACAATATATAGACTTGGAGAATGAGTGCCCACCCTTAGCCCTGGGCAAGGACAGCAGGGTGGGAGCTCAGGAAGCTGAGGCTTTTTTGCAAGTGATTCAGCTTGCACTGCTCAGTCTTGGGAGAGCAGGGTCCTGGGCGGAGCCTGACTGCTGCTACAAGCCCCGTTCTCTTTTCCCAGGAGCACCGAGGGCTGCTCTCGATCCGCTATCCCATGGAGCATGGCATCGTCAAGGACTGGAACGACATGGAACGCATCTGGCAATATGTCTATTCTAAGGACCAGCTGCAGACTTTCTCAGAGGAGGTGAGGGTCCCATGTGTAGGGCACTCCTGTGGGTTATGCAAAGCTGGGTCAAATTCCTACCCTAGAGATGATGAGGATGATGATAACTGCCAAGAGCGTTGGAGCCATTTGCTTTTCAGGCATATTCAAATTTAATCTTAACACTATTCCTATGAGATACAGGTAGTATTATCTCATTTTACAAACAAGAGAACAAGTTCAGAAAAGCCAACTCATATTTCCAAGGTCACTCAGTGAATAAAGGGTAGAGATGGGACTCAAACCTATGTCTTTTAGAATTCAGAGCTATGCTCATTAACTTCTTGCCCAGACTGCAGTGTAGTAGCTCACTGCAGCCTCAACCTCTTCGGCTCAAGTAATCCTCCCATCTCAGCACCACCCCCCACCACGCCCAGCTAAATTTTTTTTTCTTTTGCAGTGGAGTTTTGCTCTTGTTGCCCAGGCTGGAGTGCCATGGCATGTTCTAGGCTCACTGCAACCTCCGCCGCCCGGATTCAAATGATTCTCCTGCCTCAGCCTCCCGAGTAGCTGGGATTACAGCATGAGCTACGGTGCCTGGCCAACTTTTGTATTTTTTGTAGAGATAAGGTTTTGCCATGTTTCCCAGGCTGGTCTCAAACTCCTGTGTTCAAGCAATCCATCCGCCTCCACCTCTCAAAGTGCTGGGATTACAGGTGTGAGCCACTGTGTGCAGCCTGTGCTTATTAACTTCTGAGAAAGTAACCCTCCATTCAAAAATGCAAAGGGAGGCTGGGCGCTTTGGCTCACACCTGTAATCCTAGAAATTTGGGCGGCTCTCTTGAGCTCAGGAGTTTGAGATCAACCTGGGCAGCATGGTGAAACACCATCTCTACTAAAAATATGAAAAAAAAAAAAAATAACCCAGGTGTGGTGGTGCGAGCCTTAGTCCCAGCTACTTGGGAGGCTGAGGTGGGAGGATTGCTTGAGCCTGGGAGGCTGAGGTTGCAGTGAGCCAAGATCGCACCACTCAACTCCCCGCCTGGGTGACAGAGTGAGACCCTGTCTCAAAAAAAAAAAGAGAGAGAGGTGCAAACCAGGTGTATCAATTTTCAGGTGCAAATGGGATGTTTTCCGTTTTTTTTAAGGCAGTGGCCCCCAAACTTTTTGACTCCAGGGACTAGTTTCTTGGAAGACAATTTTTCTACGGGGGTTGGGGCTTGGAGTGTGGGGATAGTTTCGGGATAAAACTGTTCCACCTCTGATCATTGGATATTTGATTCTCATGAGTACGCAACCTAGATCCCTCACATGCACAGTTCACAGTAGGGTTCACACTCCTATGACATTCTAGTGCCTTGGATGATCTGACAGGAGGTGGAGCTCAGACAGTAATGCTCGCTTACCTGCCACTCCCCTCCTGCTGTGCGGCCTGGTTCCTAACAGGCCACAGACTGGTACCGGTCTGTGGCAGGCAGTGGAGTGGGGGAAGAATTTAGAGTTCCACAAAATCTTGACCATTGGAGGTACACAGTAGACACAGGGGCCTGTATAACAATCTTGGAGGACAGGGAAGGGAGTTGGGGGCATAGCTGAGAACAGAATGAGATTTTAAAGAGGGCATTAACTTGAAAAGTTAAGAAACCTACTTGGGCAGGGATAGGTGACAGGCACAGCTTGGCTTTTTTTGGAGGAAGGCTGACAAAAGTCCCCAGGGTCTCAAACCAGCAAGTCAGGGTCTTCTCCCCTGAGACTAATGAGGGTGGAAATCTGGCCTTGCCCTTACTGTCTCCCCGGCTCCTTTCACCAGCATCCTGTGCTCCTGACTGAGGCACCTTTAAACCCACGAAAAAACCGGGAACGAGCTGCTGAAGTTTTCTTTGAGACCTTCAACGTGCCTGCTCTTTTCATCTCCATGCAAGCTGTGCTCAGCCTGTGAGTAGCAGCTGGCTAGCCCAGCCCCTTCGGGGAAAGCAGTCCTTTGGCACAGCTGAGGCTGGCTCTCCTCTGGGATGGTTCAGAGTAACTTGAGCCCCATCTGCTAAGGAAGGGTTAAAGATGGTGGGAAAGAGAGAGAGGCTTTTGCTGAAACTGAGCACTGAAGCTTTGTATTTGAAAGCAGAGGAGGACATGTGGCTGCTATTGACCATATCCCAGTTTCAGGACTCCTAGCAGGTTTGGTCCCCAAGGCCTTGGCTCTGCCTGCCGAGGCAGCCACATGCTGCAGTAGCTCTTCCTAGAGGCCCCTGTAATGTGTCCACTTATTCAGCGCTAACTGTGGCTGGCTGCTCTGCCAGGCCCCTGAGACCACCATGATCCAAATGCCACCACATTCCTTGTTCTCAGGCCCCGTGGCTCCTCTCACACTCCTTCCCCACCTCACACCAGGGTGAGGCCTACTGCAGAGATCATCCACGGTGACCTACAATGGGATTTATTTGACCCCATTAACTAACTGTGAGCTAGCGTTTAAAAATCAACAGCTGTCCCATCAAAATCCAAATTGTTGGCTTCTCTGAAAAAATGGGATGATCTGGGAATGCCAGGCACATATTCCCACAGGGCAGAAATCAGCTGGAGCTGAAGAGCCGCTGCCACTTGAGATGGGGCTGGAAAGCAAGCGCTTCCGACCCGACCATGCTCTGTTGGCCTCCCCCACTCAGCAGGGTGTCAGTTGCCTCACTTGCCTTTTGTTGGAGGGAGGCTGACAAAGGTCCCCGGGCTCTCAAACCAGCAAGGCAGGATCTCTTGCCTTCGTTTTGTTTTTGTTTTTGTTTTTTTTTTGAGACAGAGTCTTGCTCTGTCACCCAGGCTAGAGTACAGTGGCATGATCTCGGCTCACTGCAACCTCCGCCTCCTGGGTTCAAGCAATTCTCTTGCCTCAGCTTCCTGAATAGCAGGATTACAGGCGTGCGCCATTACACCTGGCTAAGTTTTTTATATTTTTAGTTAAGACAGGTTTTACCATGTTGGTCGGGTGGTCTCAAACACCTGCCCTCGTGATCTGCCCACCTCGGCCTCCCAAAGTACTGGGATTACAGGCATGAGCCACCTGCCTTCATTTTTTATGAAAGTGAAAAATATTCTTATTTTCCTTTACTCTCTTCCTGCCTGGCCCCTGTAGGCATTTCAGGGGTTTTGCCTTTTGTCTAGAGACTTAAAACTGGCCCCTAGGCTGGGTGTCTGAAGTAGCTGAAGGCCAGGCCATCTCAGACAGGAAGGCCTGCTCTTCTGGGCACGGGGAGGGAACTTGAAGAAGCTCAGCACCCTCCGTTCAGGTGTTTCATGGCTTGCTCCAACACTCAGGCTGCCTTAGTACCCAGTCCATTCTAAGGTCCCTGGAGATAGGCAGGCCCAAGCTTTAGTTTAGCTGACATTGAACACTCAAAAGAAGTATATTTCTTCCAAGCTTGAGGAGGCAGTGCTTAGTGACGGTTTGCCCCTTTGCTTCAGTTATGCCACAGGCAGGACCACGGGGGTGGTGCTGGATTCTGGGGATGGTGTAACCCATGCTGTGCCCATCTATGAGGGCTTTGCTATGCCCCACTCCATCATGCGCATCGACATCGCGGGCCGGGATGTCTCTCGCTTCCTGCGCCTCTACCTGCGTAAGGAGGGCTACGATTTCCACTCATCCTCGGAGTTTGAGATTGTCAAGGCCATAAAGGAAGTAAGTGCTGCCCCTAGGGATGGAGTTGGGGTTTGGAGCAGAGCAGCCAGAACCTTGGTGACCTGCTTGAGGGGTCCCTGCCAATGCCCTGTTCTTCCCAGCCAGGTCTCCCCGACTTCACACTGACAGATTTGCCTTCCTGATGTGCTGCCATCTTGTTGGGGGAAAGGGAACTGCTTCCATTTCTTCAATTGGGTGATGGCTACATAGGGGCTCACTATGTTTCTTATACCTTCTTTGCAAATTAAATAGGATTTTGTTTTGTTTGTTTTTGAGATGGAGTCTCACTCACCCAGGCTGTAGTGCAGTGGTGTGATCTCGGCTCACTGTAATCTCCGCCTCCCAGGTTCAAGCAATTCTCCTGCCTCAGCCTCCCAAGTAGCTGTGATTATAGGCGCCCACCACCACACCCAACTAATTTTTGTACTTTTCACAGAGAGGCGGTTTCACCACGTTGATCAGGCTGGTCTCAAACTCCTGACCATAAGTGATCCACCCGCCTCAGCCTCCCAAAGTGCTGGGATTACAGGCATGAGCTACCACATCTGGTCCTGGTTTTTTAATTTTTTAACATCCTTGAGGAAGTCATAATACATTTAATACATTTGTCTTTGTAATGTAAGTAAACTGAACTCTCCTGCTACCTGTGGCTATAGGGAAACCTCTGAACTGGGTAGGACCAGAACCATATGAGTGGTAGGAGAAAGATGCCTGGACCTGGGCTGAACTTAGGTTGTGGTCTCAGACCTAGGATCCAGAGGCCAGGTTTCCAAGCTTGTCCCCCAGGAAGGTGGAGCAGGCAAGAACTCATATGCCAAATGCCACCCAGTAAAGGCCAACAGAGACCTGCCTGCCCCTGCTTCTGGGCAGCAGCTGTAGTGACCATTGGGGCAATCACAGCGTTTAGATATGTTTCTGCGGCAGTACATTCCTCCCCTGGGCCTTTTACTGAGTATGCACCAAGTTTCCTGCCAGCCTGACTGTCATGCTTGGTTCTGCAGAGAGCCTGCTACCTATCCATAAACCCCCAGAAGGATGAGACGCTAGAGACAGAGAAGGCTCAGTACTACCTGCCTGACGGCAGCACCATTGAGGTGGGTGGCCAGCCTTCTTCCTTTGGTTCCCTCAGGTCCACAAAAGCTCTGGGCCCAACCAGCATTCCCCATGAGGGGCTGGAGTCCAGCAAGCCAGTCCCTTTACACCAAGCTTGTCCCACCGGCTGCACGTGGCCCAGGATGACTTTCAGTGAGGCCCAACACAAATTCATAAACTTTATTAATACATGAGATTTTTTTCACAATTTTTTTTTTTTTTTTTTAGCTTAGCAGCTGTCATTAGTGTTAATGTATTTTATGTATGGCCCAAGACAATTTTTCTTCCAGTGTGTCCCGGGGAAGCTGGGGCCACACTGTAATTGGATACCCCTGCTTTATACCTCTGTCTGGAGCAGCAGAGCTCCTGAGAATGAGTGGCCCTGTCTCCCGCAGAGGAGGCAGCCGGGACTTTGCTCCCTCCCACTAGAGGGGAGGAAGCTCCTAAGGGATTTTCCCACATCAGCATGAGATTAGGAAGTGTGATGGTTAGTGCCATCCTTCACCACACTTGCATACCTGGGCACAGTGTAGGGTGAGTTGCCACTCGCTTGAACCTCTGTTGATAGGACATTTCCATGAGCAAATAAATCCACGTTCTGATGCCAAAGATCTCTTGGCTGGAAAATGCCAGAGCAAGAATGAAATATAGGAACTCCTCACTAGTTTCTAGGAGCCCTGTCTTTGTTCCTTTAAGCCCTTGACATGCAGAGTCTGTCTTGAACCTGGCCTTCATAGCCACCTAGTTACTAAGTGATGTGCAGAGGGGCCTCTTCCATTCCCACTCCCAAAGGGACCCTGGTCCCAGCTCCAACCTCTTCAGCTGGCCCTCCTACTTGCAGATTGGTCCTTCCCGATTCCGGGCCCCTGAGCTGCTCTTCAGGCCAGACTTGATTGGGGAGGAGAGTGAAGGCATCCATGAGGTTCTGGTGTTCGCCATCCAGAAGTCAGACATGGACCTGCGACGCACGCTGTTCTCCAACATCGTCCTCTCAGGAGGCTCTACCCTGTTCAAAGGTTGGTCTTTGCTCCTGGAGCCCTCCCCCTGGAAACGTTCAGCTCCTCATGGTTCCAGGCAGCCAGTGAATTTACTTGAAGTTCTCCTCTTCTGCCCATTCAGGTTTTGGTGACAGACTACTGAGTGAAGTGAAGAAACTAGCTCCAAAAGACGTGAAGATCAGGGTAGGAGCATGGTGGGGCCTGGCCTGGGTGGAACTGGGTCTCCATGGACAGAGCACTGTCTGATGTAGCTTCCCTCTGGCTTTGCCCAAGCTCTTCAGGCAGCCATGGCTCTATAAGCAGTACCAGGTTCCCAGCCTGCACACTGACCCTGAGGTCTAGGTCAGCCACAGGGAGGCTGAGTTCTTATTCTCCCTCTTCACTCCAAAGGAAGGCAGTTCTAATACCCAGATGAGTCAGGGTACTAGGTAGAGGGCCCCTCATGTGATCTTTCAGGGAAACTATGATCTTGAGAGGAGACTGACTTTTACTGCTGCTGTGCCCCCTGCCCAGGTGGCTCCCCTGTCACACAGTTTGACGCCTTAGTGACGGGCGAAGGGGGTTGGCTATATGAGGAGAGGGGCGATCCTAAAGGAAGGAGTGCAGTTCCTGCCGCGGAGTCTGCTTCTCCCTGGCCCCAGATAGCCCCAGCTTCCCTGGACCTGTGGGCACTGGAAACCTGCTTTCCCAGATGAGTGGCAAGCTGGCCACAGTGCCCTCCAGAGAGGCCAGAGCTTCAGGCTTGTCATGTGAAATGCATCCTCTGCCTTGGGCAGAGAGAGGAGCGTTGTAGGGAAAGGGAGCGGGAGGGCTAGAAGTCTTAGATTCTTCTTTCCTCCCACCTTTGCAGATATCTGCACCTCAGGAGAGACTGTATTCCACGTGGATTGGGTGAGTAGCTCTTCTGGGAGTGAGAATGGAACAGGAAGTGATGGCACTGATAACTCCTCAGCACCCCATCTCCAAAGAAAACCCTGATTTGATTTGGCCCCAGGGTACTGGCAGGCTCCAGACACATACACCCACTTCTCTCTCAAACTGTTCCTCTGGGTTTCCTTCCTCCAGGGGCTCCATCCTTGCCTCCCTGGACACCTTTAAGAAGATGTGGGTCTCCAAGAAGGAATATGAGGAAGATGGTGCCCGATCCATCCACAGGAAAACCTTCTAATGTTGGGACATCATCTTCACCTCTCTCTGAAGTTAACTCCACTTTAAAACTCGCTTTCTTGAGTCGGAGTGTTTGCGAGGAACTGCCTGTGTGTGTGAGTACGTGTGTGGGTACGAGTGTGTGCGCGCATGCGAGTGCCGTGTGGCCCAGGGACCCCGGGCCCAGAAAGGACGATGAACTACCTGCGACGGTGACAGCCTGAGGCCTGGGGTTGACCACTAACTGACTCCTGACAGGGAAGAGCACTGGCAGAGGCTGCGCTCCCGCCTCAGGTGGGCCTCTGGCTGGCTGTGGGGGACTCCGTTTACTACCACGGGGAGGGAGAGGGAGGTAAGCCACCCCCTGGGAGACCTTGCTGCTGCCCATCCTAGGCTGGGCTGGCCCTACCCTCACCCCCACCCCCCAGGATGCCCGGAGGCCCCAGGCAGCTGCTGCCTCCCCTTGCTGGTCACTCTGCTATTGATGCCTACTGGCCGCACATTGAAGACTGGGGCTGGGGTTGAGTTCTGTCTGATTTTGTTGCCATTTTCGTTTGGGAGGCTGGAAAAGCATCCCAAGAGCTATTACAGAGACGAGTCAGGAGAGAGCAGGAGGCCTTCATGTTCACCAGGGAACAAGACCACACCGGCCACTGGAGGAGAGCAGGAACAGTCCTCCCTCTGAGTGGCTGCAGAGTTAATGTTCCCAGCCCAGTCCCCTTCCGGGGGCCTTGGGAGAGTTGAAGGCGCCTGCTGGTTCCAGGTCCTCGCTTTCCATCTGTTCTTGTTGCAATGCCATCTTCAGACAAGTTTTATTTATTGAAGTGTTTGTTCAGTAAGGGGCTGGAGAGAGGGAACTTGCTGCCTCCTGCTCTGCCTCACGAATGTTTACAGCACCTAAGCTTAGCCTAGCCTCTGGGGCCCCGGCTCTCCCTGCTCATGGTGAGGTGACAGTGTCCACAGGCTGCAGGACCATTTGAGATTGGAAGCTACACTCAAAGACATGCCTACCAGCCTCTTTCTCCCTCTTCCTTTTGCTCACTGCCCTGGAATCAATAGGCTGGTTTCTGGTTAGATTTTCTGAAACAGGAGGTAGAATTTTTCTTTGGCAGAGGCCCCTAAGCAAGGGAGGGGTGTTGGAGAGCCAGTGCCCTTAGGACTGGAGAAAGCTGCAATTAACCAAGTTGCCTTTTGCCACCGTAGCTGACCAGGGGACTAGGTTGTAGAGGTGGGAAGGCCCCCTCTGGGCTGATCTTGTGCCATTCTTGACCTTGGACCTGGTTGGTTAAGGAGGGAGAGGGCCAGACCGGAGTGCCAGGAGCTAATGGAGCCAGGCCTGACTCCTAGGAGTGGTCCAAAGGCTTTCAGCCCAGATGGTGCAAAGCTGGGGCCAGCCTGTCTTCACCGGCACCCTCACCTCTGACACCAAGACCCACCCCAATCCCAAACTCCACGCAGTGTTCTCCCCCACGCCGTCCTATGACCAAAGGCCCCTGCCAGGTGTGGGCCGCAGCAGCAGGTGTGTGTGAACGCGATACAGCGCCCCGCAGACTGCAGTGCGCTTAACCAACTCACCTCCCTTCTCTTAGCCCAAGCCTGTCCCTCGCACAGCCTCGCACAAACCACATTGCCTGGTGGGGCCCAGTGTACTGAAATAAAGCCGTTCCGATAGACACATTAGCTGGGCCTCTATCTGTCTGTCACCAAGGCCAAGTGGGAAGAGAGAAGAGTGATAGGCCCTGAATCTGAGGTGGTGACTGGGCCTGATCCATCCTCTAGAGGGCATCGTTGCACCAGCCAGCCTTGTTCAGGGCAAAGCCCAAGTCCCAGCTTATCAGGTGGATGCAGCCCAAGTTCCAGAACAGAGGGTCCCACTCCTCTGTACACTCAAGCCCATGGGTGAGACTTAACTCCAGATGGCAGGAGCAGCTCTCAACATCCCTGAAATCAGAGATTCTCAAAACTGTCATGTGTATGAGAAGGCCAGGAGCTTGATGTGCCCAGTGGCTCACACCTGTAATCCCAGCACTTTGGGAGACTGAGGCGGGTGGATTATGAGGTCAGGGGTTCGAGACGGGCCTGACCAACATGGTGAAACCCTGTACCTACTAAAAATACAAAAAAAAAATACCTGGGCGTGGTGCCATGTGCCTGTAATCCCAGCTACTCAGGAGGCTGAAGCAGGAAAATCATTTGAACCTGGGAGGTGGAGGTTGTGGTGAGCCAAGATCATGCCATTGCACTCCAGCCTGGGCAACAGAGTGAGACTCCATCTCAAAACAAACAAACCCCAGAAGTCTGGGAGCTTATTACAATGCAGTTTCCAGGGCCTACGCTCAGATATCCTGATTAATCACTTCTCCACTTAAAACCTTCACTTGGGAGGAAAATTGCCAGGTGCTTGACAAATTTTAATCTTCCCAAGAGACTTAAAAAGTATATGTGCTTTTATTGTCCATTTTACAGATAAGGATTTGGAGCCACAGAAAAATTAAACAATTTCCCAAAGCTCTGTGTCCCCCTCCCTTTTTTTTTTTTTTTTTTTTGAGAAGTCTCGCTTTGTTGCCCAGGCTGGAGTGCAGTGGTGCGATCTTGATTTCCACTCACTGCAACCTCTGCTTCCCGGGTTCAAGCGATTCTCCTGCCTCAGCCTCCCAAGTAGCTGGGATTACAGGTGCCCGCCACTAGGCCCAGCTAATTTTTGTTTTTTTAATAGAGACAGTTTCACCATGTTGGCCAGGCTGGTCTTGAACTTCTGACCTCAGGTGATCTGCCCTCTTCGGCCTCCCAAAGTGCTGGGATTACACGTGTGAACCACCGCACCCAGCACTGGCCTTTATTAACCTAGGATGTAAGCCCAGGCTATACAGCCTAAGCCTACATTTTAAATCACTATGCAGACTGTAAAAAAAAACATTGGCCTAGAGCAGTGGTTCCCAATTGAGACCAATTTTGCCTCCCAGGACACATCTGGCAATGCCTGGAGATATATTTGGTTGTTACAACTGGTGAGGGGGAGGGGTGCTAAACGTCTACAACAAAGAAATACCTGGCCCCAAATATCTCTAGTGCCAAGTTTGAGAAATGGTTTCTGAGAGCCATGGTTTTCAGCCTTCGCTGCATGACAAAATCACCTACAGAGATGTTCAAAATCCCACTGCCCGGGCCATATCCCAGACCCATTAAGTCAGAATCCCAAGGAACAGAATTCAGATGTCGGTATTTTTTAAGCTCCAAAGGTGACCCTAAGGCTGAGAACCTTGGGTCTGAAAGAGGCTTCTCTTTGACTACTATGCCCAGCAGTGGTACATGGGAAATGCACTGAGGCTGCTGGCTCCAGGCCCAACGGTCATTTTGGGCCCAGTGCCTATGCAGTTACCAATCTTTTTCTCCCTGGTACCTTGGTAACCCACGATTCTTTTTGTGTGTGTGTGTGACAGAGTCTTGCTCTGTCGCCCAGGTTGGAGTGGACACAGTGGCATGATGTCAGCTCAATGCAACCTCCTCCTTCTGAGTTCAAGTGATTCTCCTGCCTCAGCCTCCTGAATAGCTGAGATTACAGGCACATGCCACCATGTCCAGCTACTTTTTGTATTTTTAGTAGAGATGGGGTTTTGCCATGTTGGCCAGGCTGGTCTCAAACTCCAGACCTCAGGTGATCCACCCACCTCAGCCTCCCAAAGTGAAAGGTGGCTCAAGCTGGGATTACACTCTTGTGTACCACTCTTCTACCACTCTTCTACCACTCTTATTCAGAAAAAATGCTCCCGGGCGCCTTTTCTAGTCAGTAAGGAATCCTGGTTCTCAATCCCAGTAACCCACCACTCACACAGCACAGACATGAGGGAAAAGAATGGCCGACTTTAATCAGTCTGTAAGGAAATAAACATCTTTAGAGGCCGTGTGGGGGTGGGGAGCCTTGCAGCAGAGGAGCCATGCCACTTCAAGCACAGCTGAAGCAGAGAACCTTCTGAGAGAAACCACTAGAAGGGTGGACCAAGGGGGAGGTGGGACTTAGAGTCAGCTTTCCCTAACTGGGAAAAAGGGAGCAGTTGCAGTATCAAAAGTGAGCCCACCACAGCGGCCAGCTCCGGCCAGGCAGCGGGGTGGCCTTCCATGCCCCATGGCAGATTCATGTGTACCACAGGGCAGCCCCATCCCTTCTTGGTCCTCTTCTTTCCTCCTGCCCCACGAGAGAAGCACATCCCTGAGCACATACAGCCCAGCCCTTGCCCAAGCTGAGCCAGACAGCTAAGCAGGGGCTTAGACCACAGTGATGCTCCTGGCTCAGTTCCAGTAGCTCCCCGCTGCCATGTCTTCCAGGCTGCACTGGAGGAAGGTGGTGGAGCAGGATGCTGGTAAAACTGGCTCCTGGCTGGGCGCAGTGGCTCACACCTGTATTCCCAGCACTTTGGGAGACAGAAGCAGGCAGATCACTTGAGGTCAGGAGTTCGAGACCAGCCTGGCCAACATGGTGAAACCCCATCTCTACTAAAAAATATAAAAATTAGGCCAGGCGCAGTGGCTCACACCTGTAATCCCAGCAGTTTGGGAGGCTGAGGTGGGTGGATCACTTGAGGTCAGGGGTTCAAGACTAGCCTGGCCAATGTGATGGAACCCTGTCTCTACTCACAATACAAAAACTAATTGGGTGTGGCAGCACACCCTATAATCCCAGCTGCTCAGGAGGCTGAGGCAGGAGAATCGCTTGAACCTGGGAGGCAGAGGTTGCAGTGAGCCCAGATTGCACCACTGCACTCCAGCCTGGGCAACAGATCGAGACTTCATCTCAAACAAAACAAAACAATGAAATCCTTAAATAAAAAAAACAACTGGCTCCTGCCCTAGGCTGCCAGCACCATCCTCAGTGGGGTAGCCTTGGCCTTGCCACACCTCTCACACCATCTTAACATCCTGGGTTTGGGCCTGTGACAGGTTCTGGCGCTGGGCCTTGACCATGTGCAGGCGTCTCCCATGCAGCGTGAACTGGGACCAGGCGAAGAGCTGAAGCAGAGCACAGGTGATGGGCACCAGCACTAGCAGGTAGAAGCAGCCCTGGCGGAGCTTTGGGGCCTGTGCAGGGGCTGGAGCTGGGGGCTCTGGCCAGGGATGGGCACTCCCCACAGGGGTTATCAGGGACTGCTGGAAGAGGTCATGACCTAGGACAAAAAGAGTACAGAAAGACCATGGTCAGCCCACTGCTCTCCAAGCCTTGGTGCCCTCCAAGTCCATGGTGTGACATCTCAGACACCAGATGATGTGTCCAGATCACAATTCCTGATTCCCCCAAACCCGCTCCTCTCTTACTCTTCCTGTCTCAGTGACAGGCACCACCATCCACCCAATAACTCAGGCCCAAAATCTCAAAGTCCTCAGTTCCCTGATTCAGTTCACACCATCTCTCTCCAACACCCAATCCTTCATCTCCCTCCAACTCCAAAACACATCCCACCTGCCATCACCCTGGTCCAAGTCTCCATGGCCTCTGCCACAGTCTCCCAAAGATCTCCCTGCTATCCCCATTCTGGCCTCCCTATGATCTGCTGTCCATATGGCAGCCAGAGTGAATTTTTTTTTTGAGGTGGAGTCTCACTTTATTTCCCAGGCTGGAGTGCAGTGGCACGATCTCAGCTCACTGCAACTTCCACCTCCTGAGTTCAAGCGATTCTCCTGCCTCAGCTTCCCAAGTATGCGCCACCATGCCCAGCTAATTTTTGCATTTTTTAATAGAGATGGGGGTTCCACTATATGTTGGCCAGGCTAGTCTTGAACTCCTGACCTCAGGTCCTTTGCCTGCCTCACCCTCCTAAAGTGCTGGAATTACAGGCATGAGCCACCTCACCCAGCCCAGAGAGAATTTTGTTAAAAAGTCAATCATACCACATCACTTCCCTGTTTAAAACCCTTCCTAGCCAGGCATGGTGGCTCATGCCTGTAAACTCAGCACTTTGGGAGGCTGAGGTGGGCAGATCACCTGAGCTCAGGAGTTCGAGACCAGCCTGGGCAACCTGGCAAAACCCTGTCTCTACATAAAATACAAAAAGTTAGCTGGGCATGGTGACATGTGCTGTGGTCTCAACTACTTGGGAGGCTGAGGTGTTAGGCTCACTTGAACCTGGGAGGTCAAGGCTGCAGTGAGCCAAGATCATGCCACTGCACTCCAACCTGGGTGACAGGGAGACACTATCTCAAAAAAATAAATAAAAATAAAACCCTCCCAACAGCTTGCTTCTAGCACTGCCTTGATCAACAAAGCCCTCTTCACTTTTCCAGCTGCATCTCCTAATCGATCACCCCTGATACCCTGGGCCTTTGCATCTGCTGTTCCCTCTGCCTCTCACTGAGACCTTTTCTAGACAAGTCCTTGCCATTCAGCTCACATCCAGGGTCACCTTCTTGGAGAGGCCTTCCCTGATGACATGACATAGCTTCTCATTCACACCACTTGACATCACCCCAATTTCAGCATAACACTATCACTGCCTGATAATGTCTTGTTTGGCTGTTTATTCCCAACCCCACCCCACCCCTGACTAGAATACAAGCTCCATGGTGGCAAAGACCTTGTCTTATTCATGGTTAGCTCCCTGGCACCTAGACTGGGGCCTACAGAGAAGGGATTCCGTACATATTTGTTGAATGAATGAATAAATGAATAAGAAAGCATGGAGGAATCTGTGACCCAGTGACTCTAGCCATGTGGGGGGGGGAGGCACTGGTTGCCACCCTCCCTTACTGTACCCAGAGCCCAGGCTTGCCAGTCAGTGTGCCAGGTCAGCTGTGCCTCCTGGAGCCTTAAGAGCCCTTTGCCTGCCCTCACCTGTATAGAAACAGAGCAGCCAGGTGCCCAGCAGTGGGGCAAAGGTCTGGCCTGGCTTGGTCACCAGGGCAACCATGCCAAAGAGGAGTGCCGAGGCTGCCTGCTTGCGGTGGTTCAGCACCAGGTCCTCGTCCACCAGGTCGGTGACCACCAAGGTCAGCAGCTTACAGGTGCCCTCAGTGAAGACGCGGTTGCTATGGTGGAGGGAGAGAGCAGGCAGGAATGAAGGTGTGGGACAGAGGTGTTAGGGGGAGGGTGGGCAGGGGTGTACCTGGCAATGAAGAGGCACAGCAGGCCGAGGTGGTCCGGGCCAGCCAACAACATGAGCAGGCTAAGGCCCAGCTTGAGCAGGAAGAGACCCCGCACCACCGCATAGACGCCCCAGCGCCGGCACAGGGACAGGAAGTAGAGGTTGTTGAGATGAGGAGCGACATAGGAGAGACCTGGGGAGGGAGATGGGGCACCGCCTTGTCAAGGGCACTGCCACAGTGCCAATGAGCGCCATCAGCTTCACGGCCAACTGCATTCCTGTTCACTAGCGATACTCTGGGCTCTGTGCTAAGGGCTTCACGGTCTTAGTTCATCCTCACAGCCCCTTAAGGTGAATACTAATATCATCCCCACTTTACAGATGAGAAAGGCCCAAAAAGATGAACTAACCCACCAGAGGCCACCCACCAGATGAGCAGAGTCAAGACTCACACCCAGGCCCATCAGACGATATTCCTTGCTGTTAACCAGCCACTGCATCACATCCCCTCGGGCGATACCATCTCCAAGAGGACCAACACCAACGCAGCCTCCCCACCCTGCCCCCCACAAACCCCTGCCACACCCTGCCCCCATGCCCACTGCACCCAGCAGCACTTGGTGTCTTTTTTTTTTTTTTTTTTGAGACGGAGTCTTGCTCTGTCGCCAGGCTGGAGTGGTGCGATCTCGTCTCACTGCGACCTCCGCCTCCTGGAGCGATTCTCCTGCCACAGCCTCACGAGTAGCTGGGATCATAGGCTCTCGCCACCACGCCCAGCTAATTTTTGTATTTTTAGTAGAGACAGGGTTTCACCATGTTGGCCAGGATGGTCTCCATCTCCTGACCTCATGATCCACCCGCCTCGGCCTCCCAAAGTGCTGGGATTACAGGTGTGAGCCACCGCACCCGGCTGCACTTGGTGTCTTAAAAAGATTGTCCCACCCCTTCCTAGGGGGAACAGCTGGGGGCTAAGAGGTACAACTCCAGAACAGATTCCTCCCCACCCTCTGCCACCAGGGTCCCAGCAGGTGAGGTGGCCATGCCCACAGCTGGGCTAAGGTTTCTGGAGTGCAAGCCTCTGTCCTTCCAGCCTGCATGAAGCACCTGAGGCCCCCACTCACCCAACAGGATGGAGCCCGTGGAAAGGGAGATATGGTCAGACAACAGATGCTCCAGGAAGAGGGGGAAGAAGTTGCTGTTGAAGTGGCAGTGGAAGACCTGCAACCCGACAGGGACAGTGAGGAGGCTTTGGGGGGCGGGGGGGAGCAGACAAGGCCGGAAGTCAACAGGGAGCACACATTCCCCCTACCCCCAGCCCCCATCCTCAGAGCAGCAAGAGCGAGGGCAGGCCCTTTTCCCCATCTCACTAACACAGAACATGCCAGAACACAATCTAAAACCACATTCCTAGTGCTATCTGACTTTGCTAAGAAGTGAGAAGGCATGACAGATTAGTATTGGAGCAATTAAAAGTTTTTCTTTTTTTTTTTTTTTTTTTTTTTTTTTTTTTTAATACGGGGTTTCACCATGTTGGTCAGGCTGGTCTTGAACTCCCGACCTCAGGTGATCCGCCCGCCTTGGCCTCCAAAGTGCTTGGATTACAGGCGTGAGCCACCGCGCCCGGCCAAAAGTTTTTCTTTTTAGTTGAAAACACATTAGTGAAGCTGGGCACAGTGGATCACGTGTGCGATCCTAGCACCCAACACTCCGGGAGGCCACGGCAGTGGATCACGTGTGCGATCCTAGCACCCAGCACCCCGGGAGGCCACGGCAGTGGATCACGTGTGCGATCCTAGCACCCAGCACCCCGGGAGGCCACGGCAGTGGATCACGTGTGCGATCCTAGCACCCAGCACCCCGGGAGGCCACG
>CAUYQU010011069.1:0-47050 GCA_963574635.1 Cheracebus regulus
GTTTTTAATACCCATTTTTAGACTGTATTCTAGCCTGGGCAATAAAACAAGAATCCCACTCTCTCTCCCTCTTTCTCTTCCTCTTTCTTTCTTTCATTCTTTTGCTGTGTCTTTCTTTCTCCTTTTCTCTCTTTTTCTAAAATCTCTTCCTCTTTCTTTCTCTTTCATTTTTTTCTGTCTTTTGCAGTTTCTTTCTTTCTCCTTTTCTCTCTTTTTCTAAAATCTCTTCCTTTCTCTTTCATTTTTTCTTTCTTTTGCTGTTTCTTTCTTTCTCCTTTTCTCTCTTTTTCTAAAATCTCTTCCTCTTCCTTTCTCTCTTTCATTCTTAAAAAAAAAAAAAGAAAACTTGGGATGCCTATTCCATGGAACTTAAGACTTTTTGCTGAGTTTCCAGAGTATTATCAAAAAATTTAAGAAGAAAAGTCAGATTTTTACTATAAAGAGCATATCGTAGATGTGCTTTGTAGTTTGCAGATGATAAATAAAAAAAATGCAAAGACCAATTAAGAGACAACACAAAATTTCAAGAGATAAATTACAAGTACTTGAAAAAAAAGCAATGTTGTTTCATTTTGTCCAGTGTAATTCAAATAATTGATTGTCTACCCAGGGTCCATTTTCCATTTGCATTATTCTATCTCACCCATCCACTCCATGTGCTGTGGAGAAGGTAGACCACATCCCCGGCTGGGAAGAGAGGCAGGGTTGATTTAAATTAATCAGTATTTTGTATCCCATTAGGCAGGTCTTGATTAAATACTGGACATATACAAAATTACTTTTCATTCTTGCTGGGATCCTGGAACTATTGGCTCTGCCTCTGGGCATGTATAAGACCCAAAATTGCTGTAACCATTAGATAACAAACTAAAAAAATTATCACGCAGTTAAAAAATCACAGACAAATACAGCAAATCCATGATTGAGCCATGACTTGTCACAACTCTGCTTATAACTTAAGTCAGATTGTACTGAGCATTAGTTACTTTTGTATTAGCCTATACGATAATGCAAATACATTTGGAATCATCTAACTGATTCATAATTACTTCTAAATCATTGTTTATATCTCTTTTTAGAAGATCTCATCTGTTTTTGCCCTCTGCAGGTTTTAAAGGATTATTACATTTGGGCCAGGCGCAATGGCTCATGCCTGTAATCCCAGCACTTTGGGAGGCCAGGGCAGGCGGATCACAAGGTTAGGAGTTCGAGACCAGCCTGGCCAACATGGTGAAATCCTGTCTCTACTAAAAGTACAAAAATTAGCTGGGTGTGATGATGTATGCCTGTAATCCAAGCTACTTGGGAGGCTGAGGCACAAGAATTGCTTGAACCCATGAGGCAGAGGTGGCAATGAGCTGAGATCACTCCATTGTACTCCAGCCTGGAGACAGAGATTTGTCTCAAAAAAAAAAAAAAAAGGAAAGAAAGAATTATTACATGTTATAAATCTATGAAATTGAATAAGACAAGTTTAGGCAGAAAGGGAAGCATTAACTTTCGATGTCCTTGCTTAGGCTCTTATCAGACCCTTAAAGTTATTTTTATATTGTTTTGGTACTTAATTTTTTATAGCATTTGAAAATGTATTTGTCTGTCAGGGCCTGGAGAGAATTATAGAGAAGTCTGACAGATGATTCTGTCATCACTCTAAATGTCATTAGCCTGCCAGTTTTCTCCAGAGCAAGCGAAAGTACTTATATAAACAGGAAAAAATTGGATGGCAGTATAAATATTTTCATAGTGATTTAATAATATCTAGTCACTTAACAAATAATGTTCTCTACATGCTGCATATTTAATACATAAATTAAAATGAATGTTAACTGGTAGTGTTTATTTTCTCTATGTTCCATTGTGAAGATATTACAATAAATAATTGGCATAGCACATGAGTATAAAATATAATTTTTTTCAAAACTTATGGTGGATGACACATAATTTTAATTAGAAATGTTAAAAAAAAGAGAGAGCTGGCTCTGTAACTTTCTAGGTAAGCATTTCACTGCTTTAAAATGTATAGTCATCCTATTTATCATGGCACACAAGTACCAAAACCTTTTCTAATTGATAATAGTCTATCTAATGTCCAGCTTAGACACATTTTTCCTATTTTCTTTTTTCTTCAGGCAGTCATGCTGTATGTTATTGTAATTTCTTGAAAAGGCTACACATTGTCCTTCTGCTTGAAAAAATTTTTTTTCCTACCTAATCTAACTGGTGAACTGTTTCTCATTTACCAACCTTAGCTCATATTTTACTTTAATGAAGTCTCTATTGAGTCCCACATGTGGCAGAAGTAATAGGCTCCTTCCTGTAACATTTAATGAGATGGTAACTGTGTATGAGCAAGTATTCTGACCAATAGTGTTCCCACAGCACATTGTATATATCACCATTATAATGCTCATTATCAGCAGTTAATTTACTATAATGTGAATAAAATGTAGGATTCATAGCCCCTCAATTTAACAGGCATCTTTGAAGTGCCTATAGGTGATTTTCTATTTGTATTTAGTATCATTTTTCTTTAAAGAGCATCTCCCAAATTGTATACATTTCAAACATAGATACACAGTTATTCCTCACATTGCCTCATAGTTATCTATCATCCTAGTCTGAGCAATTGTCAAGGACAAATTTCTTGTCTTATGCATGTTTATTCCTTTAGTGATTATCACTCTCTTTATACAGCAGTCAATAAGGAGCTGTAGAACAAGTCGTATCATTGACCTTGTGATAGAATTGGATATATAATGAACCAAAAGAGAGAGAGTCAGAACATTTATTTAGGAGCAAAAAAAAGGGAAAAAGAAAAGTTGATAAATACACTTACTTGCCACACCTGGAAGGAAGAATTAGAAAATTAGAAAGTTCCCATGTCAGAACTATATAGGTGTGTAGCCAAGTCGAGCAATAAGTTAGTGTTTTAAAAGAACAGCTTAAATTTTTGAAATAACATGGAAATTATGTTGGTAGGTTCATTGTTCCAGCAATGTAGTTGTGTTTAGCAGAAAATTCACTTTTACACATTTTCACCATGTGGAAAAGCCTTCTATAGAATATTAAGTTATTAGGTTATTCCTTGGGGAAACCAGGAAGAGTGATTTCTGTTACTTTGACATTACTTTGTCCATATCTGTCTCCTTTGGGAATCAAGTTACATAGCAGGCCATAGTCTCAACAATTAGCCTGTACTTGTATCTGTAGTGAAAGAAAAATTATCTGTCGTTCCCTTGTAAATATTTGAAGGTTAAGCTCAGTTGACTCAGAAATAACCTCCAGAACATATAGTGATTGAGAACTTGATAATTTAAATTTGTAGAAAAGAGTTTACACAAATATTAGTACTTTGATCTTACATTCTCTAGAAATGTTTACTCAACTTCTAGTGATAAGAAATAAAGTGAATTATATAATATTATTTTATTTTATTAACTTTTATTTTAAGTTCATGGGTGCACATGCAGGTTTGTTACACAGGTAAACTTGTTTCATGGAGGTTTGTTTAACAAATTATTTTATTATTCAAGTATTAAGCCTAGTACCCATTAGTTATTTTTCTTGATCCTCACCCACCTCCCACCCTATACCCTCCAATAGGCCCCAGTGTTTTTTGTTCCCCTCTATGTGTCCATGTGTTCTCATCATTTGGCATCCACTTATAAGTGAGAACATGCAGTATTTGGTTTTCTGTTCCCGCACTACTTTGCCAAGGATAATGGCCTCCAGCTACAACCATGTAGCTGCAAAGGACATGATCTCATTCTTTTTTTATGGCTGTGTAGTATTCTATTGTGTACACATACTACATTTTTAACTAAAGTGCCCATTGTATCACTCTTCATTTCTCTTATTTTCTACTTTTCAGCCATTTTTCCTCTTAGAACATTCTTTTAAGGTTTTATTTCTTTCCATACAACACACCAGTTAAGCTAGAAAAAAAAATTAACAATTAATACTATTATCTTTAAATGAATTATTTTTCATGAGGTTTTAAATTAAAACATCTGTTTTAAGCTAATTGTTCTTATATACTCATATTTTCATTTTGTGCTAAATTCTGTGCTTTGCTTTTTTATTTTTTATTTGTATTTCAATAGTTTTTGAAATACAGGTGGTTTTTGGTTACATGGATAAGTTCTTTACTGGTGATTTCTGAGATTTTGGCGCACTCATCACATGAGCAGTGTACACTGTACCCAAGGTGTAGTCTTTTATTCCCTACCCATTTCCCACCCTTACCCATTATTACTCAAATACCATCATATCATTATTTTGCCTTTGCATCTTCATAGCTTAGCTACCACTTACAAGTGAGAACATAGAATATTTGGTTTTCTATTCCTGAGTGACTTCACTGAAGAAATGGCCTCCAGCTCCACCCAAGTTGCTGCAAAGGCAATAATTTCATTCCGTTGTATGGCTTAATGATATTTCATGGTGTAGAATATCACATTTTCTTTATGTACTCATTGGTTGATGGGCTTTTATGTTGCTTTTCTATTTTTGCAATTGCAAATAGTGCTGCTATAAAACTGCATGTACATGTGTATTTTTCATATAATGACTTATTTTCCTTTGAGTAGATACCCAGTAGAGAGATTGCAGAATAAATTTATAGTTCTACTTGGAGTTCTTTAAGGAATCTCCATATATTTCCATAGTATTTGTTCTAGTTTACATCCTGCCAGCAGTGTAAAAGTGTTCCCATTTCACCACATCCATCCAAACATCTATTATTTTTTTTTATTATGGCCATTCTTATAGAAGTAAGATTGTATCTAATTTTGATTTCAATTTGCATTTCCCTGATAATTAGTGATGTTGATCTTATTTTCTTATGTTTGTTGGCTGTTTGTGTATCTTCCTTTGAGAATTGTATATTCATGTTCTTTGTCCACTTTTTGATGGGATTATTTGTTTTCTTTTCTTGATTTGGTTGAGTTCCTTTTAGATTCTGGATATGCATAGTTTGCAAATATTGTCTTGCAATCTGTGAGATTTCTGTTTACTCTGCTGATTATTTCTTTTGCTGTGCAATAGGCTTTTAGTTTAATCCAGTCCCATTTATTTATTTTTGGTTTTGTTACATTTGCTTTTGGGTTCTTAGTTGTGGATTAGTTGCCCAAGCCAATGTCTAGAAGAATTTTTCTGATGTTATCTTTTAGACTTTTTGTGATTTCAGGTCTTAGAATTAAGTCTCTGATCCATCTTGAGTTGATTTTTGTATAAGGTGAGAGGTGGTGATCCAGGTTTATTCTTCTCTTTTCCCAGCCCCATTTGTTGAATTGGGTGTCCTTTCTTCACTTTATGTTTTTGTATGCTTTGTCAAAGAGTAGTTGGTTGTAAGTATTTGCCTTCTTTTTTTTTCCGGGTTCTCTATTCTGTTCAATTGCTCTATATGCCTATTTTTATACCAGTACCATGCTGTTTAGATAACTCTAGCCTGGTAGTATAATTTGAAGTTGGGTAATGTGATGCTTCCAGATTTGTTTTTTTTGGTTAGTATCACTTTGGCTGTGTGGGCTCTTTATGGGTTCCTAATGAATTTTAAGAATTTCTTTTTTAGTTCTGTTAATAATAATCATGGTACTTTGATGGGACTTGCATTACATCTGTTGATTTCTTTGGGCAATATCGTCATTTTCACATAAATTCTGATTATTGATAAACATTTCTCCTTAATAAATGAAGAAATTTAGAAGTTAGAGCAAGACCCATATTATTCTATTATTGAAATATATCTTAGATGTCTTTTTTATATATATTTGTTAGATGTTTTCTTAATAGTGATCTGTCATATATGTAAAAACACACCCAAACACACACACACACACACACACACACACTTAACTCCTGAACAACACAGGGTTTAGGAGTGCTGACCCCCATGCCATCAGAAATCCACAAATAACAACTTTTGACTCTCCCGAAACTTAGCTACTGATAGCCTACTGTTGGCCAGAAGGCTTACCAATAATATAAGCAGTTAAGTAATACATTTTTTGTGTGTGTTATATGTATCATATGCTGTATTTATAAACTAAACTAGAGAAAAAATTTTATTAAGAAAACAACAAGGAAGCAAAATATATTTACTATTCATTAAGTAGAAGTGGATCTCCAGAAAACTCTTCATCCTTGTCTTCAACTTTGATAGGCTTAGAAAAAAGACGAAGAGGAGGGGTTGGTGTTGTCTCAGGAGTCATAGGGTTGGAAGAAAATTTGCATACAGGTGAATCTAAATAGTTCTAACCTGTGTTACTCTTTTTGTTCAAGGGTCAGCTGTGTGTTTGTATGTGTGCGTTTGTGTGTGTGTGATATTTTCTGAGGTCTTAGACAATGAAATGAATGGAAACATAAGCTCAAACATAGAGGAGCAGGTAGATTTTGCATTATTACTCTCCCTTATAATGTATTAATAATATGCTTCAACAATCTTAATTACTTCAATGACCTTCTTAATTTAACAGATTCAACCTTCTCTGTTTGTAATTTGCCAGAATAATTAGATAACTAGGCATTGCATGTACCTAAATAAGGCATTTTAATAAAAACTCATTATTCACAGTTCATTAGACAGAAAGTTAGATTTTTTATTATTTTCAATCATACTATGGCGTTCAATGTTAAACATCATACTTTGTGTTTTAGATTTGAGTTGATTACAATATAAAATTCAAGTCAATTCTAAACTAATGATAAGACATTTATACTGTATTGAAAGGTATCATTTTATATTTTCTGAGTCTGAAAGAACTTAAGACGGAGTTGATCAAATCTAGGGAGTAGAACTAATGAAAATTTAATTTATTTTCCATTTCCATTTTTTTTGCATGGAAAATTGTATGAGTTTCATGGATTCTAGTTTGGTTGTCACAAATAGTTCATGTTTCTAGAGCAAGATGGCCTTAATATTTTCCTCAGCTTAACTAAACTTTAGGTAGGTTTAGTTCTGACTCTAGGCCTATAACCTTCCTATTCTTAGAGCACTTACTTTAGAAAACTTGTAAATTCTTTCTCTGCCTCTTTGAAACGTAAATCTTTTTACAAGCTTCTCAGTGGTTTTACAGACCTCAAGAACTTGGGAACTATCTGTTTAAAATGCAATCGACAAGAAGAAAATAAACTCTACATTCCTATTTTTGTAGAATATTAGAAACCTAATTTGGCAGACATCTTACTCCAAGTTGTAAAATGATCTCTTGTCATGAAGATATGTAAAATTTGCTTTTCCTTTGGGTAAGGCCAGTTAGCACACACAGATGGCCTAAGACTTCCCCTTTCCATCTCTTCAGCTCTGAAGAATCCTTCTGCTTTGTTTCAGAGGAGTTGAGTTCAGACTGAGACCTGGTATCTGGCTCCTATTTCAGTCACTTTAAATAATGTCTTCCTCATCTGTTTTTGCCTGTTGTAATTTTGTTTTGACATCATAAATTTTATGCTTTCATGTTTTATTTTTAGATAAGCTGTTGTATCATTAGATGAGTGTTTTTCTTGAATACAGAGTATAATTTAATACTCCTTTAAATAAGTTCATTTGATGTATAAACTTCTCACAGGCAGGGATAAAATCCAATATACCTGTATAATCCTTTTCTTTGTATTACCTGTTGTAATGATTCTCACATAGAAAGCTTAACAAATCTATAAATTAGTCAACTTCAAATAATAAATATTTTTATTAAAAATTACTATTGTGAAAAAATTCAATAATTGCAATACTTTAAAAAAGTGATATCACCATGAAACTGTAGATAAGGCTACATGAAAATACAATTTCATATCATGCTACCCTCCCTCTCCCCCCAATAAAAAAAAATTGATCAAAGCAATACTTGAAATGACCGTGAATGCATTTTTAAACATGGAAATAGTTAAAGAAATGAAGCTTAAAGCATTCAATCTTGGCATCTTTATCCAATGCATCTATGCTAAGGATTCAGGCAAGTTTGGGAATCTAGAGGATTATTAGACTCTTGCACTTTCAATTGTAGGTAACCAAAACTCATCTCAAGCTGGCTCATGTAATACCAAGGGCCAGGTTTAGCTCTGGCTTGAGCTGAGCTGCATCCACGTGCTAAAATTATATTTTCAGAACACTTTGCTTCTCTCTCTCTCTTGGTTTTGCCTCCCTATGTTGGGTTTAGTCTTAGGCAGTCTCTCTCTTATTGCCAAAATGCATTTTGAAGTTTACATTCCCTCACACAAGCAATTTCCCACCTGCCACAGTGTCTTAAACAAGAATATCAATTTCCTAATATGTTATTCTACTAAAAGTCATCAGTTTGAATCTTTGCAGACAGGCTTGGTTGAAAAGGAATCCCTAAATGAATCAATGTGGTGGGAGAAATGGAGTATCTTGCCTGGAATATAGACTTGTTCCTGTGTCCTGGGGGTGGATTCCTACTGAACAAATCATAGGAACTTAGAGAGAAAATATGAAGATACACATTACAAAGAACAACAACTTATGCTCTACCTTTGCATTTTCCTCTGAAGAACTTCATGAGGAGAAAATTATCTCTGAAGAAGGACATGGTAAAGGCACTTGAGCTGGCCCAGATCAGTGACTATGTTTCTCGAAGGTCGGCTCATACTTGGTACAACTGTTGCCAATGTTGTCTGTTTAGGTTATCCTTTTGAAAACCCTCAAAATTCTTCATATAATATGGGCATTGGGAGCTACAATAAATACAATAAAAATATAAATTGAGAGTTCTCTCTGTCTCCAAAATATTTATAGAAATTGCATACACAAATCCTTGGATTCACATATATTTACTGGATTTCTGTGGTGTTCTAGTCACACCAATGGGCAATAGAAAAATAACAGTAATAAACAACTAAGTAGATATGATTCCTGACTGCAAGGACTCTGCATTCTACAGAAGAGATTGATAACAAACAATAAAAAGGTTTAGAAAAACTTTTATTGAGATGGTTAACATTGTACAGTATTGGACTATTGGTTGCATATGGGATTACTAAAAAATGGAGAATCAGCAGAAATCATATTTAACATGGAAAGGCTAAAGACATTGCCACACGTTCTGGAATTTAGCAAACTCTGCATAAACAAGAGAAGCAAAAAAGGAAAAATGGCAAATCCTACATTGTAGCCAGAATAATTGTTTGCTCATGGCTTAATTGAATGAAGGAACTTGAGGGAAGGAAAAGTAACAGCAGATGTATGATAAGGTGATGAGACGGTGCAATGCTGTTTTGTGTAATTGCATTTGAAAATGTATCTGAGTTTTGAGACAAGCTATTCAGACTTGGGGAAATTAAAAGGTGCTTTCTGTTAAAAGATAATACTTTCTTAAAATAATGGATTTAACACTTACATTGAAACTAAAATATTTTCCACTCATTCTCTGTGTCTCTCTATCCTCTTTTTCCTTTTGTCTCTCTCTTTTTCACTCATTTCTTTCATTTTTCACTTTCCATATTTCCCCAAAGGTATTTTATTAGGATTGGAGGCTACTATATATTATATAGTAATAGCTGTAATAGTAATTAGCTCTAATCTCCATGTCTACTAACATAACATATAAATAATCAAGATAAGGAATGTTATCATTCAAATGAGTGTTGATGAAGCTGCACACTATGTAAACTGTTGATAACAAAAGTAACAATGTGACATAGAAAACAAGATATCAAATGAATAGCTGTGTAAAACCATGAGTATGTATGTCTAGAGCATGAGTTTCAGGAAAACTGTAATGGGCTTGACATGTGTGGAAAATCTGTGACTTAGATCTTAGCATCATTAGTCAGGTAAAAAAACACTACAAAGTAAATCAAAGACAACCAACACTACAAGTGTGGAAGTAAAGCAAAAAAAGAATTGTCCCCTTGCCTCGTGCCAATACACCTTTAGGGAAATAGTGCACTGGGAAATGATTTACTCATTTCAAGGTAAAACAGGGAGAGAGTTGGTAAAAGTTCAATAAATCATTGGTGTGCTAAATGATGACAATTAAACTCAAATCAACAGAATATAGGTTTCATTATAGTTGATTTTTGAAGCCGTTACTACATAATTAATAGTTTAATATATTTTTTTACTTTATTTATTTCTTCATAATATTTTTGAAATGTTAGGAACTTAACTGCAATTGTTTATTTGAACACTGACTTCCTTCCTTGCTTGTTAGAAAGAGGATACTGCTCATTGAAGGGTTCATTGCACCCCTAATTTTTACTTATGTCAATCATAGGCCTACAGATGATTTTGAGTTCATTTAAACAAACCATTTAAATGTCAGATCTCTTTGTGAATCTCTTTTTGTCAGATAGAATCACCCTACAACTATAAAGATACTATATATTCTTTGGTAATCTTTCCTGTGGCTTTCTTTTATTGTTTTTGAGGAAGTGAGTGAACATTCAGCACTTCTTCCTAAAATTACCCATACCTCCCACAGCACTAAGTTTTTAAATTAATGGAAAGACAACTGTATGCACTCGCAATCTATCAGACTGTAAAAATGGTATCAGTATGATGGGTCATAAATATTAGAATTTATTCTATTCTATTATAATTCTTTTGATGAATAACAAATTACCAATACAAATAATGAGTAGTTCTGGGAACAGCTTTTTTATATTTATAACAAGAAAGAAAGGGACTAGTTAGTTTTCACTTTGAACATATCACACACTTAACGTATGAACAGAAAAGATTTTGATCATGCTACAAATGCCTGACTGAGGTTTATTTTGACAGAGGAAAACATGTCAGTGGACACATGACATTTTACAAGCATGTCTCAGAATAAGTAAATCTTTTAAAATCATTTTTTTATGATTTGCTTTATGAAAACTTAATTTTCAATACAATTTATATGAAAAATCATTTTAGCCTAACTCCACCCTAACAGTATTTCAGGGAATAATTTTAGAAATAACAGCACATTCAATGTTACTGCTACTGAATTATGGCATATTCTAAAATACTTCACACTACCATCATTTAACTAGGATAATTGTTAATCTCTCTGGAAATAATCTTTTGTAGAGATATCATCATTTCAGTAAATCATTGTTGTTGCCTTTGTTTTGGTTCCATCTGTCTTCTAAAGCTTGTATGATATAATCCCCGTGGACCTTATTGTAGTGTGAGAAACTTACTAGAATACTGTATCTACATGCTGAAAACTACCGAAGACAGTAACTAAAAGTATTAGAGACAATGTTAATATTGTTCCAAACATATATATATATATTAAATATTTTTTATGCAGAGCTGAAAGTAAATAAAACCATTTTATTAGTAGTTCAATGAAATTAATTTTGTTTTTGAAAAGAGTTATGAGAAGAGCAAGGGGAATCTTGGCAAGTTTAGGCAGTCTTATTCAATATGATGTTTTCAAGGGTAAGGGCAAATACAAATTAAAAATAACACCCCTAATTCTCCTAATTGGAAAAAAGGGAATACATTTTCATCTCTGTTTTTTTTCTTTAAATTGTAATTGCAAGTACTTCATCCTCTTTTTGAAATGTATAAAAATTCTTTTCAAAACTAAACAGTACTTTTGAAAACTGAATGAACCTCTTGTTAGCTTTATGCCCTGGGAATGTCTTTTTCATGGACCTATAAATAGCAAGAAAGATAGCACTCCTTTTTCCCAGTTTCTGTGGGAGGATAGGAGGCTAATTTTAGTGGAAGCTTTGATGCAAGTGGCAAAGAAACCTGCCACCTGTTATAAAGCTATGAGAAGTGTGATTTTCCTCTGGACAAAAACAATAAGCTAACACAAATGGTCACCTCAATTGCTACATAGAATCTAGGATCACTACTTGTGACAAATGGTGCTATCAAGTCCTTTTACATGAAGACTAATTTATTGTTTATCTTTAAAACATGTATGCAAAAGGTTGTATCTGCTTGGCTACAAAAGGGTGAGATTTCTTTATCTTTGTCATCCAGTGAATTGTCTGAATGCACATTAAAGTTTGGTTTAATGCTTAATAATAAAACTTTTTTTTTTTTTTTTGGAATGAGTCTCACTCTGTTGCCCAGACTGGAGTGCAGAGGTGCAATTTCGGCTCACAGCAACCTCTAACTCCATAGTTCAAGCAATTCTCCTGCCTCAGCCTCTTGAGTAGCTGGAATAAGAGGTATGTGTCACCACACCCAGCTAACTTTTGTGTTTTTAGTAGAGACCTGGTTTCACCATGTTAGCTAGGCTGGTTTCGATCTCCTGACCTCATGATCTGCCTGTCTTGACCTCCCAAAGTGCTAAGATTACAGGCGTGAGCCATCATGCTCAGCCTTTTTTTTTTCTTTCTATTACCTTTGTGGAAATGTTTTCTTGGTTGGGAGATTTTGCTTTTTATTTATTTTCCTAAAAAGGGTCATTAACATTTTTGTTGCCCTCCCCACCATGATTTGTTTAAGGATCAAGAGGTATAAAGGGATCACTATATATTAACTATACTTTATTAACATTTACAGAAACAGAAACATGGGGAGAGATATGCAACACAAATATATTTTATAGAACTATTGTAATATAGTTTTGAGTTTCACCTGTAAAGGTCTTCAATCTTTATTAAAGTGATTCTTCCCCCTGTTGAATGGCATGTTAGAATCAAGGTAAACTGTTGGAAAAGATCCTATATTATATTCTAGGGATATTAGCATTTCTTTGAGAGGTTATTCCTAGTAGTTTTATAGTGTTGCCTATCAACTTCGGAAGCCCATATGTAATTTCTGGCCAAATCTGCAGTGCCTGATGATTTGCGGATACGCCAGATGCCCTGTAAATAATCTATGCTAGACAACTTCCTGACTATTCCCCAAAAAAAGTGATTTTCTCATAAGAAGTATATCCTAGATCCCTAAAAACTCAGTAAAACTCCTTAAATTTATGAGACTATTGTCAGATATAATACATCTAATATAGTCTAAGATTGAATAAATAAAAGATTGAACAAAGAAACCAATGATAACATAGATCAAGTTCATCAAATTATATTAAAAATAGTATATTGAGTTCTGCAAAACATATTTTAAAACACATTTCAAAATGAACCTTTATAAACTTAGTTCTTCCAAACAGAACTGATAGGATAGTGTGAAATTCTAAAACTATGTCACATGAAGGACTGACTTTATACTCCATCTTAAAATTTTTATCATTCACCATTTGCAAATGATATAGGGAATATTGATATGACTATGTTAAAGGTATTTTTCCCTTTAGAGGCTTTTCATTGAAGTAGAATGGACAAGACATATTCACAAATATTTGTGTATAAGTAGATTTATTTAGAAGTCAAAATAAGTAGATTTATTTAGAAGCCCCTATTTTGGCTTCTAAATTCTTCGACTAATTTATCCTTCCATCACTTTCTCTATGCCACAAGAGGATAAATAAAAGGTGGGGGGAGGCAGTTCTTAACTTCCTTGTGTAGCTAATTATTTAATTTAATATATATAACTGGAAGAAAGGGAGTATATTAATATCAACATCTCCAATGGATGAGACCCACTGTAGTATGGCACTGTATATTCAGCTAGAGCTAACGCACACTGTAGTAAAAGTAATCCCAAAATATCAGAGACTAAATAAAACGAAAGTTTACATCTCATTAATGTGAAACTTTCAGGCTTTTTTAAAGACTTCATTGGGAATCTATCCCTCATGTGGTAGCTCACCATCTATCTCTATCCATGATATTTACATCCTGGAAAACTTACTTGAATGAAATGTGGATCCAAGTTTGAAATTGTTTCCCCCAAAATTTGTATTATTAAGTAAATAGGTTGCAATTATTAAACTACTAGTGATTAGTGACTAACTCTATATTTCTGAATATTTTAAGATATTAAAATGCATCATCATAGAACAAAAAGTGCAATAATAAAACCATTTCTATTGTAAGTTCATTAAAATCTTACTATTTAAGTGAGAAATAAAATAATGTTGTTCTCACGTTCAATTAGTTTGCTAGAGCAGCTCACAGAACTCAGGCAAACACTTACTTACATTTATCAGTTTATTACGAAGAATATTACAAAAGATAAAGATGAAGAGATACATAAGGCAGGGCGTGTGAGAAGGGTCCATTGAGGAGCTTCTATGTCCTCCCCACGGCCTCACCCTCTAGGAACTTTTACATGTTCAGCTCTCAGGAAGTTCTTTGAATCGCATTCTGTTTGGCTTCCAAGTCATTCGATAAGCATGACTGATAACTGAGAAGAAATGTGATTAAACAAAAAGAGTATGATCTAATACTAATAGACTAAGTTGGGAAATCCAGCAAAGCCTCTCTGGTCAACACTTCTTTACTTCTCCGTGCAGCATCTCTTCCTCTGGGTATGGGGCAGGACCTCTTCCAAAATGAGGTTCTTATGATCTACAATCAGACAAGGTATGTCAGAGAGTTTCCCTGTGGCCATAAGCAAAAAAATATTAAAATGTATTTTTCGTTTCTAAGGCCTGCTTTCACCTGCTCTAAGGAGCAAGTGAAAGGAGGTCAACAAAAAGGCAGAGAGGGAGATTGTTTTCTGACACCTGCTTCTGAGCCCTACAGCTCCCTAACATTATAACAAAATATTGCAACAAGGGCTGTGAGTTATATATAATATATTATATATATTATTATGTGCGATAGTAGCACACTCAGACAGCATTATATTGTTTCTTTTAAACTAAATTTGGAGTTACTTAACTTCAGCTAGTTATCAACTAAAAATTTTGCTTAAATACTTGCTAAACATCAACATGCATATGCTTTTATTGGTGCTTTTTATTTCCTGTCAACCAGAAAGTTGGAAGCATTTAATGAGAACATTAACAACTAAGCCATTTAGGCTCACACTGGCTACCTTTGTATCAGCTTTAACTTCAGTTTGTTTTCTGACCATCTCATCTCCCATGGGCTATAACTTCTAGCCTATTATGAAGATTGCTTCTGCCCTTGCTGATCTAATACTCATTTATGTTATCCATGATTCAGCTTGGTTTCATTTTGCTAGCAAAAACCTGCAAGGACAAATTTGTAACAAGGGCCCAGATACACATACTCTGTGGAAGGAATACAATCCATTTATACATAAATGAATTTCAATATTAAGAAATTGGCCTACATAAGGAAATTAGAAGCCTGAAACTGCTTGACTGAATAAAATATTTAAAAGTTGAGAGCCCATTAAGTAATCAATGTATTCATTTCTCACATTTCATCACTGTGAGAGTCAGAGCAATTGATTCAACATGAGAAAAATGCTCAAAGCTCACATTTGTCAACTCATTCATCCACTTTCTGGATGAAAATTGCTAAAAACCCCTGTGGATAAGCTTGAGGGAGCCATAGCAAAATAAAATCTTTATCAATAATGGCAAAGAAGAAAGAAAGGACAGATGACAAGATAATAGAAATAGATCACGTGGCCACTTAGACAACATTTGTATTATTATTTAATTTATTGTATGATTCCAATATATGAGTGCATCAAACTCATTAAAGATATTAGAGCAATTCTTTTGAATCAGTATGCTTTTTCTTTGTCCTAGTTTCAAAAAATTTCATTAATGTGTCACAAAGGACAATCTAATAATCGGTTAAATAATGAATTATAAGAGACTCTTAAAACAAACATATTAGCATGACAGCACAGCATGTTAGGAAATGTTCAAAGAAAACATTTCAATATAATTTTTCCTTTTGTAAATGACAAAGAACACAGAGTATTTACAAGCTGTCATTTTTTCTTCTAATCAGGTACATACATGATACCTACATGTGCCTCATTTCACGATCAGTTTTGAGGGAAAACTATAACTAGTTATACAATAAAGAAAATTATCTTCAAAGTGAGAGAGTAGGTAAACAAGCCTAAAGAAGAATTGAAGCAGAAAAGTGAGTAGTTAATAAAAGAACATCTATATAAGCTCACCTATTTAGTATTTTGGCTTCAATTTGTTAAATATCAGTGTATTAAAAGCATTGGCAAATGCAAATTCAATCCCAAAATTTCTATCTTAAATATTTTAATGGGTTACAAGATATGGGAGATATGTACTGGAAACAGAAATTAAAGTTTATTTATGAGTTATAAAACACTTCCTAGAGTAATTTAATGAAATAACCTACTATTACCATCATTTTCTTAAAGGAAGTACATTTTGCCTCTGAAATATAGAAAACTTACAACTTCAAAATAAGTCTTACAAGAAATACATTTACATTTATAAAAATCTAACCACGTAGTTTTTGTATTTCTCATTTTTCTTTGCATATTAAGAAAATGTTACTCTGGCATTTAAGAATCAGTGACATACATTGATTTCTAAACTTATTTGAGATGCAACTTCTTGTAACATTATGAGGGATCTGTATTCCATGGGACACATTTTGGAAAACACTTCTATTGACAATGTCTCATTAAATTTTGTGATCAATTACTGGTACAAAGACACTGAAAACAAGATATTTCTCTTGAGAATAATACATCTGGAAGAAAAAAGATACATGGAATAAAAGAGTTTTTAATACATATGGTAAGATAGAAATCACCGTCCAGTTCTTCATTTAGCTAAAAACAAGCAAAACAAACCAAAAGAAGATGTAAATTCCTGATTTAAAAAGTTTCATGTAAAGATGTTTTCTATAAAAAGCAAAGTAGAAATAAGCAATGCAGCATATTATTAGGCTCAACCAGCACTCAGTACACCACTATTTGCAATTCATTTTTAAGAAACAGTCACACCCATTCACTTACATATTATCAATTACTCCTTCTTCCCTGCTACAGTGACGGAATTGAGTAGTATTACCAGAGACAATATGGTTCACAAAGCTAAAAATATTTAGTATCTGGCCTTTATTGGAAAACATTGGCCCATCCTTGTGCTACACATGGAGAACACTCTCCATTCTCCAGATCAAAAGAAGTAATGATCGCTATATAATTTTTGTTGCTCTGAAAACAATGCATTCTTCAGATTTCAGGTGAAAAGTCACTTTGTCAGTGAAGCATTTCTGACCCCACACTCATCCAATCCAAATAAAGTTCCTTATGTATAAGTCATTAGAGTCATTCTTTTTTGTACCTGTGTTTATCACAATTATGAACAAACATTTTGATGTTATTATTTAAATGTATCTTTTCTTCCCCATAAGTCAAAGGTCTATAATAGAAGATATATGACTATTTTGTTCATCTCTCAATAACTGTTTATTGAACGAACAAGTGAATAGTATAAAAATTAAAAGGAATATATAAAAACAAATTAAGATAAATATAATTAAAGAAGTAGAAACATTTCCAGTATTTGGATCTATGAGGAGTTACTGTAATAAAAAAATCATTATCTCTCTCATTTATACCTAAATAGCAGAATAGATGTTGGATATGTGTGATTGGAAAATGTGGTATTAGATCATGGCCAAGCAAATTTGCTAAAACTTCATCTCAAAAGCTTAACAGACTTTCACATAGAATCATTTGCACAGTTATACAATAGGACTGCTACAGAGAGGTAAGCCATTTTTCACATGGAAGGAAGAGACCAAAATAAAGATGCTCTGCAGAAGGTATATCTAAGAACATCAAAAACACCGATTTCCACCAGTCATTTTTAAAATTTCATCAGTCAAATCAGTCCTAATTCCCTCAGAAAAGGTGAGAAGGCAGTCAAAAGACAATAGCTTTATTATATGGAAAATCCTTCTAAATGATAAATATTCAATCACAGGGAAAGGAGAGTATGCCTTAAACTTTGGAGAATACTTGAATACACTTCCTTTTACCCTTTCCTCCTTATACTCTGAAGGGGTCATATTTAGTTGGTTAAAAAAGTGAAAGGACAGGAGAAAGTGGAGTTACACAGCTGAATAGAACATTCCAGTGTTTGGTTGCTGACACAAACAGCAAATCGAACTACTATACCATGCAAGAAAGCACCTCCATAGGAACCAGAAAAGCAGTTGAGCAACCATAGTACTTGGTTATAACATCTTAACAAGGAAAAAGGCATTGAAGAGTGTAGGAAGGACAATTTTGTACTGTCTGCACTACCCCTCTGTGAATCCCAAGCAACACAGGGCAGAGAGAATGCATGTGCTTGGGTAAGGGAGAGCAAAGTGAATATGAGACTTTACATTAGCACTCAGTGCTGCTCCGTCACACCAGAATACAATACAGGGCAGAATTCTGCTGGCACCTACAGCAGAAACCATCTACATCAACCCTGGGCCAGAGGAAAATCTGTCTCTTCAGTGAGATAAAACTGAGTCCCAGATGGCTTCGGTACCAGCTGACTAACATGGTCTGGGGCACCAAATAAATTTGAGTGGCAGTCAGGCCACAGGAACTTCAGTCCTTGGTCAAGCCCTGGTGTTGTTCTAGTCTCAGAGGCAGTGGACATGGAGTATGATTCACTGTGGCGCCTGCTGTGAAGACTATGAGAGTGCCTGCAGCACTCCTCTCCCAACTCCAGGCAATGCAGCTCAAGGACATTCCTTTCATTGGGGAAAGGAGAAGGGAAAACAAACAAACAAACAAACAAACCAAGAGGACTTTGTCTAGTATCTGTGGACGAGCTCAGCCACAGTAAAATGAAGAACTAGGCAGATTTCTGAAGTTCCCAATTCCAGGCCTTTGCTCTTAGATGGTTCAGAAAAAAATCCACTGTATAATGGGATGAACCCAGTACTGGCAGGATTTCACCATCTGCTCACTTAAGTGCCCTTCAGTCTTAATAAACATCAGCAGCAGTCACGCAGTACTGGCCATAAGCCTTGGGCAAGTCCCAGTACTGTGCTGATCTGGAAGTCTGTGAGCTTCACATATGACCTAGCATTGTGCCAGCTATAGTGGCCATGGGAGACCCCATGTCACTCTTTTCCCAACTCTAGGCAATGCAGCACAGAGAGACTCCTTCTGTTTGGGAAAAAGAGGAGAAGAGTAAGAGACTGCCTGGTAAACCAAGGAATTCTTTCATCTTTTCCAAGTCCACCAAAACTGTATTTCCAGAAGCCTGTAAGAGTCTTACTGTTCCTGGGCATAGGGTGTCCTCTAAAGCTAAGACGGCTGCAGTGACCACAGGCTTAGGTCACAACACTTAATCCCTTTTGAATTCTTTGAAAGTCCTCTTAAGAACGATGAATACAAATGAGCCCAAACTGCAAAGTTTGAAATAAATACCAAACTTTTCAATGCCCAGATATAAATAATGGTCTACAAGCATCAGGAACCTACAAGAAAACATAAGCTTACCAAACAAATGAAATAAGGCACTAGTGACCAATCTGAGAGATACAGGGATGTATGATCTCTCACAAAGAGAATTCAAAATAGTTGTCTTGAAGGAGCTCAAAGAACTTTAAGATAACACAGAGAAGGAATTCAGAATTCTGTCAGAGAAATTTAACAAAGAGATTAAAATAGTTTTCAGAAACCAAGCAGAAATTCTGGAGTTGATAAATTTGATTGAATAACAGAACAATGTATCAGTCTCTATAGCAAAACTGATAAAGCAGAAGAATAGAAGAAAAACAAAGACTTCCAACCTAGAATAGTGAACACTGCAGAGTTATCCTTCAAACATGAAGGAAAAATAATGAGAAAGAAAAGAAAGAAAGAAGAAAGAAAAAGAAAGAGAGAGAGAGAAAGAGAGAAAGAGGAAGAGAGAAAGAAAGAGGAAGAGAGAGAGAGAGAGAGAGGAAGAAAGGAAGAAAGGAAGGAAGAAAAGAAGGAAGGAAGGAAGAAAGGAAGGGTTGAAGATTTTAGGGATTTTCTCAGCACCAGACCTGTCTCACAAGAAATGTTAAGGGAGTTCTTCAATCTGAAATAAAAAATTGCTAACATGCAACTAATAATTATCTGAAGGTATAAAACTCATTGGTAAAATTAAGTGCACAAATACAGAATACTCTAACACTGTAACTGTGGTATATAAGTCACGTATATCCTGAGTAGGAAAAAGATAAACCTATCAAAATAATAATGACAATAATTTAAGAGATATGTTATATTAAAAATGTATACATAGAAGGAACAAAACATCAGAAAGCAGGGAGAATATAGTTAAAGCGTAGAGCTTTTTAGCTTTTTCTTTGCTCATTTTGTTTTTTCTTTCTTTGTGATCACAGTTAAATTGTCATCAACTTAAAATAATTTGTTATAAGATGTTATTTTTGTTAACTCATGAGAACTACAAAACAGAAATCTATAATAAATAAAAAGCAATAAATTAAAATATAATTCCATAGAAAGTCACTTTTATATAAAAGAAGACAAGAAAGAAGGAAGAAAGGGAGTACCAACAAAACAACCAGAAAACAAATAACAAAATTGCATTAATAGGTTCTTATCTATCAATAATAACAATGAATATTAAAGGACTAAAATATCCAATCAAAAGACATAGAGTTTTGAATGGATACAAAATAAAATCCAACTAGATGCTGCCTATAAGAAACTCAATTAATCTGTAAAATACAAATAGACTGAAAATGAAGGGATGTAAAAACATATTCCATGCAATTTGGAAACAAAAAAGAGCAGAAATAGCTATACTTATGCCAGGTAAAATACATTTCAGGAAAAGCAAACTAAAATGGGGCAAAGAAGGTCATTACATAATGACAAAGGAATCAACTTAGAAGGAAGATGAAAAAAATGTAAACATATATACACTAAACACTGGAACACCCAAATATATAAAGTAAATATTATTAGACCTAAAGGCAGAGATACAGCCTAATGCAATAATAACTAGGAACTTCAACACCCCAATTTTATCACTGGACAGATCATCTAGACAAAAAATCAGAAAATAGCAGCTGTTGTTTGGTATGTTCTATTAATGTCTATTAGATTCATTTGTTCTATAATGCCAGTTAAGTGTGATATTTGTTTTCTGATTTTCTACCTAGATAATCTTCACCACACAACATAGAACAATCTTCAGGATAGACCATATGTTAGCACACAAAATAATTCTGAAAAATTTCAAAAAATTAAAATAATATCTAGTATCATTTCTGACTGCAATGGAATAAAACTAAAAATCAATAATAAGAGAAACTTTGGAAACTATAAACACATGTATTTTAAACAATACACCCCTGAACAATCACTGGATCAACAAAAATATTAAGAAGAAAATTTTTTAAATTTCTTGAAATACAATATATTAAAACCTATGGGATACAGAAAAAGCAATATTATGAGGGAACTTTATTACAATAAATATCTACATCAAAAAAGTAGAAAAAACAAAATAATGATACTTCTCAAAGAATTATAAAAATGAGAGAAAACCCAACCCAAAATTAGCAGAAGAAAAGAAATTATAAAGATCGGAGCAAAAATAAATAAAAATGAGACTAAAAAATACCATGAAAATGACACAAAAACTGTTTTTTTAAAAAAATAAACAAAATCAACAAACTTTTAGCCAAGTTAAGAAAGAGAAGACTCAAACAAATAAATTTGGAGACAAAATAGGAGATAACAACCAATACCATAGAAATTCAAGGGATTATTAGAGAATATTATAAGCAACTATATGCTAATAATTTGGAACACCTCGAAAAAATGAATAACTTCCTAGACAAATAAAACCTAACAATAATGAACTATTAAGAAATCCCAAACCTAAATAGAGCAGTAACAAGTAACAATATGACAGAAAGGGAGAAAACTTTTGCAATCTATCCATGTGACAAAGCTCTAACATCCAGAGTCTGCAAGGAACTTAAATTTACAAGAAAAAAAAGACAAACAACTATATTAAAAAGTAGGCAAAATGTGTGTGTTTTAGGCCTTCTTTACTTTGCGGCTCAAAGTTTTTCTCGTATATGTCCAGCCCAAGCCCTAGAATTAGCCATTTCTCTAAGGACATCTGATATCTTTTACTGAACAATAGTATTACAAACCAAGATTTTTGTGTTAGGTGAGGTCATTGCCATTGGGTTTTTATTTATTTTAGTTCCTTGAACTGTCAGAGCACAGATACAGCTGTTAGAAACCTAGCTGTAACCATCTACCATCCATTTACTTAGTTGTTCAATTCTTGTTAACATATTTAGCAGTATCAGAATTGTTCATGCATATTACCAAAGGAACAAATTTTATTGACTAGAATATATTGCTTACATGCAATTTATTTTGCCTTTTGTGTTACAGACCCCAATCATTTTCCATTAATTAGGCCACTACCTTTGCCACTACCTTTTCCATGGAGACTGTTTCATGCATTTGTTATTCATTTACAATTTCTTTGTCACATTCTGCACTTTGTCCTGCAATCCGTTGACTTCTTAAATGATCCATCTTAATTTGCAAATATTAAGGTTCCACTCTTTGCTGTGAAGTTAAGTGGGTTTTGTCAAATGCATCACGACATGGATTCATCATTACAGTATCATACAGAAGAGTCTTAGTGTCTAAAAAGCCAGTGTTCTCCTCTATTCATCTTTACCCTCCTCCGCCAAGAAACTCTGCCTTCATGGGAGCAAATGCTGATACTATATCTACTGCATTTACTAGGAATAATAAAGCTTCTTTTTCTCTGAGCCAGAGATCTTGTGTCTTCTACCTATGAATGGGTAGCAGGAGAATTTGTAAACTAGTAACTATTATAAAATTTAAAATCCCTTCTCTGTCTTGACAAGGAAATACAAATATTGAATTAAAATGCATAATGGAAATAAATATGAAACATTTAGCAAGTTTTGTAAGTATACACAGAAGTGTATCTTCATGACTTTGAAAAATGTCTTAAACAAAATACATAAAATTAACTATAAAATAAAAAAAACAGCAATTCAATTATATCTGGAAACTTAGTTTCATCAACAAAATGCAGAATGGGCCTAAGGAAAGTTTTATAATTAGTATTGCCAGAAATAGGTAAGGAAAGCAGAAAATACTTTTTTAGTTTATGTCATAGATATGGAAAGGAGACAGAAGTGACCTTATTTCCAGACAGACACAAATGCAAAATTTCTTTGGGAAGAATCAACAACAAATTAGTCTCTGAGATTTCTACAATTAATCTCAATCAATTATGGGATCAAAATCTTTTTATTTGAAGTCACTTTAGTGTAATGTGAAGTCACATTGTCCTTGTGCCTTTAAATATGGCTATTTGTATTTCTTAAGAACAAAGCCATATTCTTACATAACCAATCTATATTTTAGAAATGCTGATCTTTAAACCTTATTGCTTCTTTTACATTATTAATTGACATTAAATTATAAAAAGGTCTTCCTTAAAATATTCAAGCTAACTGATGTTTTGAAAAGCTAGGTCATATTTTTGCTGTTGCTTTACATTTTCTTTGAAACATTTCTTTATAGGTTGGGTGTAAGTAAGTTTAAAAATAAATAAGAAAATAGTCTAAAACATTTTATGTATGATTTGGTTATATATTATTTGCATGAATATGTGCCAAATGTTGTGCAAATTCTGGTCTATTAAATGTGGCTTCTGACCAAGAGACCTGGCCACTAAAATCCAAACTACAGTGCTGAAGCACAGTTAATGAACCCATATATTTCAATTAATTAATAAAAAAAAATCCCAGTTAGAGAAACACAAACTTATTATATAATTATTCTGTCAAATAAAATTGGCTTAAGGGCTATACATTGATAAAGTGAATTAATTAATCAATTAGTTAATCCAACTATAATATATGTCAGCCCCACATATCTGGGCACCATAAGTCATCAAATTCATATTAAGCAACTAATTTGTGAATAAACAAAAATAAAACAGGGACATAATTATCAACTCTGCCAATTTTCCTCAGATTTCACTAGTTTCTTTTACTTCAATGGGCCATAGTATACTGTGTACAATGATTACTATTTGAATATCAAACTGACACAGTTGCTTTGAAACTAGAGAGAGTGGTGCTCTAGTATTCAAACTGATATCTCAGTATGTGTCCATGGTATTTTCTCTATTAAATATTTTACACAAATCTGGGTAACATAGTGAGATCCCATCTCTAAATAGGTAAAAATTTAAAATAATTAACTAGGTGTGGTGGTGCATGCCTGTATCCACAGTGACTCAGAAGGCTGAGACAGGAGACTTGCTTGAGCCTGGAAGGTCAAGGCTACAATGAGCCATGATCACACCACTGCACTCCAGACTGGGCAACAGAGCAAGACCCTGTTTCAATAAATAAACAACAAAAAATATTATACAGCTGTGCCATTGTCATGAATTAGCACTTAACAATGTATTTGAGAAGTGGAAGATGTTAAGAAATCACACGTACCCAAGCACATGTAAAATGTAATTATCTATATCTTACAACCCTATCATTATATATTTATTGAAAATAACATGCAAAAATATTGATGTGCAACATAGTTTAACTGAGCAATAATATTGCATAAGAAATCACTTTAGAGAGTATAATGAATATCATAGCTTTAAAATGGCTTTTAAATTATTTTCTCTAAACTCAGAGCATAGCTTTGAAATGCACCTTAAAATTCTTTGTTTCTTTCCCTTTCTCACCAGACACTCCCTTATACCATGCATGCTTATCTAATGATATGCTTGTTTAGTATACCAGGCATGGAGCAAACCAGACATGAAGTCCCAACTGCAGAACTCTCCCTCACCTAGAGATTACCTCAAAATAGATAATCTACAACCCAGTTGCAGTCAAGTTGATGTCAATTGGAATTCTGGGTAGACAGTAATTCAAGATAGCCATCAAAAGATGTGAAGACATACAACCTGCACCACTCCCATATATTTCCCATGCCAAATTTTCCTTTGTAAACCCCCTCAGTCAGCCTCCCAATTTAAAACAGTCTTTTGGAGACATGAACTTGGCCATTTCCCAACAACTAGCATTTAAATAAAGTTGCTTTCCTTTCACTGCACCTCACTTGTATTTTGGCTTTTGAGCTGCGAACAGCTAGACTTGCATTGGTTTATTATTGAACATTTTGGAAATTAGATGATTCTGAAGCAACTTATACAATTAAACTTTATAGAATGAGCATTTCAAAAAATGCTAAGACTGACATATTCATAAATAATTATGTACTCATTCTCATTTCTTATAATTTTAATATTCCATAAAAATAGGGTTGCTATAATTTAAATATGACAGTTTAGATTTTCCAACATATGAATTTTATTTTCTTAAGGTATTGCCATCATGCTACCTGACTTAAACTATACTACAAGTCCACAGTAACCGAAACAGCATGGTACTGATACCAAAACAGAGACATAGATCAATGGAACAGAACAGAGGCCTCAGAAGCAACACCACACATCTACAATCATCTGATCTTTGAAAAACCTGACAAAAACAAGCAATGGGGAAAGGATTTCCCCATTGCTTGTTTAATAAATAGTGTTGGGAACACTGGCTAGCCATGTGCAGAAAGCAGAAACTGGACCCCTTCCAGACACCTTACACTAAAATTAACTCCAGATGGATTAAAGACTTAATCATAAGACCTAACATCATAAAAATCCTAGAAGAAAACCTAGGCAAAACCATTCAGGACATAGGCATAGGCAAGGAATTCATGGCTAAAACACCAAAAGCAATGGCAACAAAAGCCAAAATAAACTAATGGGATCTAATTAAACTTCAAAGCTTCTGTACAGCAAAAGAAACAATCATTAGAGCGAACTGGCAACCAACAGAACGGGAAAAAATTTTTGCAATCTACCCATCTGACAAAGGGCTAATATCCAGAATCTACAAAGAACTAAAACAGATTTACAAAAAAAAAAAAAAAAAAACCAACCCATTCAAAAGTGAGTGAAGGATATGAGCAGGCACTTTTCAAAAGAAGACATATATGAGGCCAACAAACATATGAAAAAATGCTCATCATCACTGGTCATTAGATAAATGCAAATCAAAACCACATTGAGTTGCCATCTCATGCCTATTAGAATGGCAATCATTAAGAAATCTGGAGACAACAGATGCTGGAGAGAATGTGGAGAAATAGAAACACGTTTACACTTTTGGTAGAAGTGTAAATTAGTATAACATTGTGGAAGACAGTGTGGCGATTCCTCAAGGAACTGGAAATAGAAATACCATTTGACCCAGCAATCCCATTATTGAGTATATACCCAAAGGATTATAAATCTTTCTATTATAAAGACACCATGCACATGTATGTTCACTGTGGAACTATTTACATTTGCAAAGACTTGGAACTCACCCAAATGTCCATCAATGATAGACTGGATAAAGAAAATGTGGCACATATACACCATGGAATACTACACAGCCATAAAAAACAATGAGTTTGTGTCCTTCATAGGGACGTGGATGAGTATGGAAACTATCATTCTCAGCAAACTGACACAAGAACAGAAAACTACACACCGCATGTTCTCACTCATAGGCGGGTGTTGAAGAATGAGAACAAGTGGACACAGGGAGGGGAGCATCATACACTGCAGTCAGTTGGTGGGGGTGAGGGGAGGAACAGCAGGGGGTAGGAAGGGTGGGGAGGGATAACGTGGGGAGAAATATCAGATATGGGTGATGGGGTGATGGAGGCAGCAAACCACCTTGCCATGTATGTAGCTATGCAACAATCCTGCATGATCTGCACATGTACCCCAGAACCTAAAGTACATTAAAAAGAGATTTGCTTGTAAATATGTTAATCTCTTTATATTAAATTAACAAAGTATTAATATTGATAAAATTATTTTATTCAAACATCTTATATTTTCGAATATAGAGAAATGGGTTGCAGAAAATTCTTATTTAAAAAATCCCACAAAAGTACAATAAATGCAGTTTATTACTACTTTTTATTGTCAGGTTTTTACTTTGTTGCGCAGGATATAATTCAGTGGCATGATCATAGCTCACATCAAGTCATAGCTCACTGCAGCTTCAAATTCCAGGGCTCAGGTAATCATTCTGCCTCAGTTGGGATTATAGGCATACTCAGCCACACCCAGATATGGTTTTTTTTTTTTTTTTCACTTTTTAAAGAATGAGGTCTTATTATGTTGCCCAAATTAGTATTGAACTCCTGGCCTCAAGATACTCCCGATTCGATTCGGCCTACTCAGTAGCTGGGATAACAGATGCAAGCCACCACACCATCATGATGTTTTTCCATAAGTTATTTAATATATAATCAACTTTAAATAAAAAATAAACCCAAATCACTTCAAAATTATAGTGTAACATTTTAATGTTGATTATATGTAACAAAAATTAGCTTCATAGGTGTGTAGCATCTAGAATCAACTACATATTTTAATGGGCCCTTTGATTTCATTTTGATGAGTAACAATACTGTTTTATTTTATAAAAATTTCTAACAATTTACATTTATGTGTTACTATACTGACAAAGCATTGTCTTCCAATAGTAATTTATGCTTTCAAAAATAAAAAGACAATATTATTTATTGACAATGTGCTTACTGCAAAGAGGACAAATAATTTTAATAAACAAATTATTAGACTTGAGTAGATAATATATTTTAAAAGGTCCAAATTAATGAAGATTTTGTATTTATTTTTACATATTATCAAATTGAATGCAATGATTAATATTATTGCCTCTAGATTGAGGAAGAAGTATAATTTCCATTTCCCAATTTTCTTATCTGTGAAATGGGAACATGACAAATTTAAAGAAGGCATGTATTGTTACTAGAATGAATTTAATAAAATCTAGCTATTAAAATTACTCTCAGTATTATGAATATACCTAAGTTATGAAACACTTCACATTTAATCAGTCTTGCAAAAGTCTGTATCTCTCCCAATATGACAGGATAGATGACACAGATGACACAGGAACCCTGATGAGAGAAAGTAGATGAGAGAGAGCTTTGGATTGTAGCTGAGAAGGAATAAATTCCAGACCTGTCTCTGGTTCTATATTCAGTTGCTATTTGAGCAAGTTAAGTAACTTTTGCTTCAAGATCTTCATCTGTGAACTATGAGGTACAAATGAAAGTTAGAAAAATGATATCAAAATATATGGCTTCAAAATTCCTAATTCCCTGAGTCCTTTTCACTTGAAGGAGAGAATAAAGCTTATTAAATGTGTTTTGATGTCTACCCTTGAAATAAGGTACAGATCAAAGTGAGGTCTTCTTAGACAGTATTTATCAAAGTAGAACTCTGACTTCTCTTAAGGAATTGTTCTCAATAAGATTGCTTTCAGACAGAAAAAGAGCAGTCCTATTTGTCTTTTTCTTTAACTTCTTCATGGTCACTTGTTTGTAACACTTCACGCTCTGGAGAAATAACTGCCTGCTTCTGTCAGTCTCATTAATACTCCCTTCAGTGAATTCCTGGCTGATGACCAGCTAGGGGGGGTGCTTTCCTTCAAACGGAGCTTGGCAATAATGTTAGAGGTAACTGATTAGACCAGGGATAGATTTTTATAAATCTGGTTTCACAGCAAAGTCAAACAGCTAGCTTGTAGGCCAGGTGCTAGTAACTAACTCCTGCTTTGAAGAATGTAAAACTAAACACGTAAGATCATTGTCTGTTTCTCACATTGTTGATTCAGATCTGACATTCTGAAGCACAGTCATTGTGTCCTTCCTTAGAGTTCATTTTTAATAATTTTAACATATTTTACATGTATTTCATTTGACTTAAATTTAAAAAACTGAGTTTTTAAAATTGCTATTTACCATTTTGATTTTCTTAAAATGCTAGAGCTTTATAGTCACAATTCATAGCAAATCTATAGATAAACAGAGAAAAAATATTGAGGAAAACTCATCATACACAAACACTGAGATGAATTCTTTAGTTCTAATTTTGTCATGAATTACCAATACAGAATCATCTTTCAGTACTTTTGGATGATACGTGATTAATAGTATAAAATGTAAATTGCAGTATATAGTAATTACATACATCTAGGAAAACTGGTAGACTTTATATGTGTACATTCAAGATTTTTTTAATTGGAAATCTTTATTTGGAAAATTGGTACATAAAATTATACTGAAGAAGCCATCAACGTAATTTGTTCATTTGCATTTAGTCAATTTACATAAACATTTTTAGAAAATTAAAAGCTAGATTTTATATAAAAGGTGCGTTTGCTTAATGAATCTAAAAAATAATATCTTCTATTCATTTTCCACAGAAAGGCCAAACTACAGCTTGTTCATTATAGGTTTTTTAACCAATTTAAATTTCTGGGAGAGATATGAACACTTAATTGAACAAGAGTGGTATCGTTTGCAACCATCCTTTAAAATGCAAACACGGTAAAGATAGCAACAATTTATACCGAGCAGCTAAAAAAATATTTTTAATTTATTTTTATACTTTACAATAAACAAGCATATGTGAGAAACTTGTTCTTGTGACCTCCTCAAGTAAATAAAGTCTGACATTTTAATAGAATAAGAAAATGTTTTAATAGAATAAGAAAATGTGTGAAGTATTTTACTAGCCATCAAAGGCATGTTTGTAGCTGTTTCTGCTTTATAAACTGAAGTAGCACTTATGCTTGCCAGAAGACCTATTATTTGGCTGATTCATGGATGCATATTATATTTTAAAGGTCAGAGTTATCCATTAAACTTATTAACACAAAGCAAAATGCATTTAATCAAAACTTCCTTCATACTTTTGTGTCGTGAATGCAAAAGAAAGAGGAAGATTTAAATATTTTTAAAGCATAATAATCAGTATTAAAACCGAATGAGAATGGCAGTTATCAAAAATTGGAAGAAGGAAGATACTGCTTTATTTTTTAGAGAATAATTGAGAAAAATTGCTTTACCATGTTACCAAAATGTTGTTTAGTTTTCCATTTCTCTGTTTCAGGGAAATTAATTAGTTCTTCCTTGCTCAGGAGACACATTTTTCCTTTCCTGCACATTTACCACCTTTTTTTAAAAAAAGAGAATATTGATAAAGATCTCAAGATTGTAATGGAAGGTAAGATTTTTGTTCATGGCAGTGTCAGGGAGAAAAAGGAATATATTCTTTTCTCACTCAAGGCAAATTTTCTGACAGAGACCCCAGTAACAAAGGACTGATTGACAAGAGAAAAGCATCTAAATTCATTTAAAATAAGTTTCATGGGAGCTTTCGGAAATAAACAGGGAAGCCTGTGTATTATTATGTTTATGTTTGATGAAAAGTGGAGAGTTTCATGGAAGGATGCTTGGACACAAGTGCATATGAACTAACTGCAGTAAACTGGGGAGACTCGGGAAGGACTGTTCATTCTACTTTGCTTCTATATGTTTGCATTCCTTTCCTCCCGTGGAGAGATGACCCTGTCACATGACAGTCTTCATGAGGGAGGGAGAAGACAGAGTGACAAGTTTGGTGGCCTTCTTCAGGGGAGAAGGCTAAGAAGAAAGTGAGAGTGGCCTTCCTGTGTCTTCTGTTTTCAGCATTTCCAAGTTGCTAGACTTTGGGGCAGCATATATCGCACCTCATCAGCAACCTGCTCCCGTTCCTCAGCCATTTCTAATTCTTTCAGACTGAGATCTTTTTAAATTCCTTTCTTTAAGACCTCAGTACCTCCATTTGTTTTAATCCCATAAAAATTTACCCTGTCACTCTTACTTCCTGACATCCTACTACTAATCTTGTTTAGTCTTTGGATACTGAAAGAAAGAAAAACTGGATTGGCAAGCATGTATCTAGACTGTCCTTAGATGACGGCTGTCTTGAGTCGATATTTCTGAACTAATGAACAGAGACAGAGGTGCTAGCCCACAAGGACCCTTAGATCTGCTGCCATTCTAGACCCTCACTACTTCATTTGGTGAACTCATAGTGCCTTTTGGAAAAAAAAAAAAAAGGTGCTTTTTCCTTTGACTAAACATAGCATTATTTCGATACAAGATTTAGTGAGCAAAGAATGAGCTGGATTTAGCTGGTGCCTTTGTGCAGTGCCCAAACTGCACAAAAACAGTCAGCTTTAAAGTGACAGAGGAGTGAGATAGGCAGATACACAAGGTGTGTATTTTTGTATAAAACCCTGCCACATTCATATGACAGAAGTGTATGATGCTTTAAATGAATTATACCTAATACTCAAAATGCTATTAGAAAGAATACTCTTGTTACTATTCTGAAGGCAAAGGCAGTGAACTTCAGGGAATTTAATAAGCCGTACAAGTTTACTCAGATAATAATTCAGTGTTTATCTTCTCCTTTGTACTGAGAACTTCTACAGAAGGTTCATTTCTATTTATCTTTGTATCTGTTCTCTTCTGCAATTCATAGTAAATGCCCAGTTAGTGTTTTTAAGTTAAATTATTAAATGTAAACTGTACTCATTGACATTTTATAAACTGGATATTGTGTTGCAGATTCTGATTATTTTTAAATCATTCATTCTTTGATATTTTCTATTTTTCAGATATTACTAATACTGTCATTATAGAGGATATTTAAATATTACTCTTTGGTACTGATGAATATATTCAGGCCATTTAAAAAAATACCAATTAAGAACATATAAGAGGAATATTCAAAGCTGATTTTGAAAAAATGCTAGCATTGTGCTTCCACACAATGTAAATCTATGCATTGACAATCACATTTTTTTCTCTTGAATGTGTGCATGTTTAATAAAACTTAAAAATCCATGTGCACCATAGCAATTAACTCATTTTTCTAATCAGAACTTTCATGTTTTACAGATTGAAACTACCAATAGTTTCATTTCTCAGTGACAGTTTAGATTAGAGTATGGGCTTATTCCTTACACCCATATTATCCTTTTACAAAAGATAAAATGATTTAGAAATCACACAGAGAAAACAGTTATACCAAGCATTAAAATATTAGTTCTTTATCAAAGAAACTCAACAAATTTCCAAAATTATAAAAGAAGAAGCTAACTCAGTTTATATACTCACCAGTTGTGTGAATCTATGTGTTCTCATTTTGCAAGCCTTTAGTTTTTCTTCTCTTTCAAATTTCAGGAGTTACAGGGCTTGGAAAGGATTTCACTCATCAGATTACTAAACATGTTTTTCAGAGTTCAAATTTAATTATTCTTTTATATGTTTAGTTTCCAAATTAGATTTAGTATCCTTTATATTTTTTCATACATTTATCTTGAAAAATGATTGTGAATAAGACTGAAGTATGAATGAACATTATGAATTACATAGGATAAATTATGCTTAACTAAACTATGAGATAATTTTTAAATAGCAAAGGAAAGATGTGAGGTAGAAAAAGAGGCTCTACTGAAAGCCTCTGAAAAAGAGAATCATAGAATACATGTGAGAAAGACTTAGAACCCAGTTCTCTATACTTCTCTTATAGCATTATCCTAGAATTTTAAAAAATGCAATACTTAAAAATGTTTAAATTATACTTTTTTCCTTCTGGTTACTCTTTGCCTTGAAATAGTTAAAGGACTAAACTAAAGTTCAAAATTACAATTAAATATGATAATATTTTGAGTGATTTTACAGTTCTCTGATACTTTCTGCAATAAACTGAGTCTGTTGTATTAAAAACAAAAAATACAAAGGTATGCTTAAGTTTGCATGTATATATGTAAATAAGTTATATGAAACATGTAAATCATATATGACAAGTTATTCTTTTTATTGATTATATATTCTCCAATATGTCTTCAAAAATGTCTGTCTTATTCATAAACACACATACATAGGTCCAATAAATCTATAATACATTTGCAATCATTAATGACTTTATTGCACAACTTATTGACATAAAAATAGAAAAGCAGAAGAAATTTTAAGTGAAGCTATTTAAAATATATAGAACCTATGACATATGTGGTTCACACAGTACATTAATTTCTTAGCATACTGTTTATAAATACAGATCAGGAAAAGTTAGTGGATTCCATAGTAGAAGCAAAGATTAAACTTCAATAAAATCCTTTTTGTAAGAAAAAGACCCGATGACTTTTTAAATTACCACTGTTATATTTTTGTCTGGATCATATTATAATCTTTATTTCATCATAATTACAATTTAGATATTTTTGTTTTATTAACAGATTTTCATTCAATAGTTATGTGCATTTCAGTCAGATAATTTTGCAGGAAGAACAGAAACAGTCATGTAATTGTTTATAGCTGGATTGTATGAAAGTTGATTCTACATAGCTAAAGCAAAATAAATATATAAATAAACACCACACAATGATGTTTATTATGTATCAATCCTTTTTCATGTTAATGTCAACTGAGAGGAAATGTTTTTAGATCATAAGCAGAAATTCAGTTGGTTCCTTCACCAGTGATTTATTATCTGTTAGTATGTGCCAGGTCCTTGTTTAGCAGGGTTGGAGCTCTCTATCCTTGAGGAATTGCCCCCCAGTTCTTTGAAAGCAATTATGAAACTAGAGAGTACCTGTCAAGGAGGAGGACTTGTTATGTGCAATGAGGACAGTGAGTGGAGCTTCTGAATTCTTAGTACATATTGGAGGGCTCAATATATGTTTGCTGAGACATGGAATCAATCTCAATGCCCATCAGCAGTGGACTGCATAAAGAAAATGTGGTACATATATACCATAATACTACAAAGCCATAAAAAAGGTCTTTAGCAGCAGATGGAGCCGGAGACCATTATTCTAAGTGAACTAATGCAAGAACAGAAATCTGAATGCCAGCCATGCATGCTGGCTCACACCTGTAATCCCAGCATTTTGGGAGGCTGAGGTGGGTGGATCCCTTAAGGTCAGGAGTTTGATACCAGCCTGACCAACATGGTGAAACCCTGTCTCTACTAAATATACCAAAATTAGCTGGGCACAGTTGCAGGTGCCTGTAATCCCAGCCACTTGGGAGGCTGAGGTAGGAGAATTGCTTGAACCTGGGAAGCAGATATTGCAGTGAGCCGAGATCACATGCCACTGCACTCCAGCCTGGGCAATAGAGCAAGACTCCATCTAGAAGAAGAAGGAGAAGGAGACATGCCACATGTTATTATTTATAAGTGGGATCTAAACATTAAGTACACATGGACACAAAGAAGGGAACAATAGACACCTGGGCCTACTTGAGTGTGGAGAGTGGAAGGAGGGTGAGGATCGAAAAGCTGCTGACCAGGTACTATGCTTATTACCTGGGTGACAAAATAATCTGTATACCAAACCCTGTGACACACAATTTACCTATGTAAGAAACCTGCACATGTACCCCTGAGTCTAAAATAAAAGTCGGAAAAAAAAACCAGAAAACAAAAAACTAAAATAATAATAATAATGATTTTAAAAACTTAAATAATTCAATATGCTATCATACCTATATTTTACAAATATGTCTTCAAAATACCTGACATTAGGAATCAATTCATTTGTCACCAATATAAGCCTTATGAACCATAATAGCTATTAATCAACTTGAAAACATGTTCATTTTCTAATAATCTTCATAAAAATTAATGAGCTACCTTTTTATAAAGAATGTATAGAAAGAGAAACTTTATTATAAAGTTTTAAAAAATAATTCAAATACAAAAATTATTATAAACAACACATTTATTGTTTAGATTATATGAAAAATTATGAGTTTTTCCTTATATAAAGATGTTTTATTATAAATAATTATTAATATTTAAAATATTGTAATGGACATTTTTTAAATTAGGTAAAGCAAACTTTTAGAGCTAGAAATATTCAATAGAAATTAACATACATTGTGTTAAATTAAATTTGCTCTGGTTTCTGTGCTATTTTTGTCTAATGCTAAGTTAAAAAAATCCATGTGTAGAAATAACAGTGAACCCTATATGGGGCATTAGTTAACACTGCTTCAATAATAGTCACTTCTCATTAATGTATCATCAGCAGTTGCTTTTTAGGAAAAAAATAATCAATTTCTCTTTAAACTAATATTGTTTCTCCCACAATGGAATAGAAATTTCACCCTAATACTTCTTCTCCTGAAGGATTTTACTGTATCTTTCTCATTCATTTTATAACCACATTTTTGAAGGTCCTTATTCTTTGGTCAGGAGTGAGTAAGATATGGGAACTTGCATTTGTGTCATAAACAATGAAAAACATATAATAACAAAATATTTGTAAAAACAACTATGGTCTGAGAAAACGGCAACAAATGAGATGAGAAATACCAAGAAATGGCAAAATGTGACACGGAGTCCAGAAATCTTTACCAGTTCAGATAAATGTTGAAGTGTGAGATGTCAAAGCAGCCAGAAATTCTAGGGCACATTATATGAGAGAAGGAATTTATACTAGAAAGAAATTACAGTAGGAATTTTTGGTCTTTGGCTAAACACCAATCTACACATTTATAAGGTAGAAACCCATGAAAAGAACAACTTCCAAAGAATAAACAATGATCAGATGGTTGTAGATGTGTGGTGTTATTACTGAGATCTCTTCTGTATCATTGATCTATATGTCTGTTTTGTTACCAGTATCATGCTGTATTGGTTACTGTAGCCTCGTAGTATAGTTTGAAGTCGGGTAGCATGATGCCTCCAGCTTTGTTTTTTTCTGCTTAGTATTGTCTTGGCTATACGGGTTCTTCTTTAATTCCATATGAAATTTAAGGTAGTTTTTTTTTTAATTTTGTGAAGAATGCCAATAGTAGTCTGATGGGAATAACACTGAATCTATAAATTACTTTGGGTAGTATGGCTATTTTCAGGATACTGATTTTTCCTACCCATGAGCATGGAATGTTTTTCCATTTGTTTGTATCCTCTTTTATTTCCTTGAGTAGTGGTTTGTAGTTCTCCTTGAAAAGGTCCTTCACATTTCTTGTTAGCTATATTCCTAGGTATTTTATTCTCTTTGTAGCGATCGTGAATGGGAGTTGATTATAATTTGACTCTCTGATTGTCTACTGGTGTAAAGAAATGCTTGTGATTTTTGCACATTGATTTTGTATCCTGAGACTTTGCTGAAGTTGCTTACCTGCTTAAAGGAATTTTGAGCTGAGATGATGGAGTTTTCCAAATATAAATTCATGTCACCTACAAACAGAGAAAATTTGACTTCTTTTATTTTATCTGAATACCATTTACTTTTTCCTCTTGCTTGATTGTCCTGGCCATAACTTTCCATTCTATGTTGAATAGGAGTGTTGGGAGAGGGTATCATTGTCTTATACCAGTTTTCAAAGGAAATGCTTCCAGCTTTTACCCATTCAATATTATACTGGCTGTGGGTTTGACATAAATGGTTCTTATTATTTTGAGATATGTTTCATCAATATCTATTTTATTGAGAGTTTTTAACAGGGAGGGATATTGAATTTTATCAAAGATGTTTTCTGCCTCTACTGAGATAATCATGTAGGTTTTGTCTTTGGTTCTGTTTGTGTGATGGATTACATTTATTGATAGGTGTATTTTGAACCAGCCTTGCTTGCATTTCAGTGGTGAAGCCGACTTGATCCTGGTGGATAGGTTTTTTGATGTACTGCTGGATTTATTTGCTAGTATTTATTGAGGATTTTCACATCAATGTTCATCAGGGGTATTGGCCTAAAGTTTTCTTTTTCTGTTGTGTCTTTGCCAGGTTTTGGTATCAGAATGATGCTGGCTTCATAAGGAGCATCAAAAACTGGGGGCAGTTGTGGGGGACAGGGGAGGGACAGTAGGGGGTGGGGAGGGTGGAGAGGGATAACCTGGGGAGAAATGCTGGATATAGTATATACCTAAAGTAAAATTAAAAAAAAAATGAGTTAGGGAGGAGTCCCTCCTTTTCAATTGTTTGAAATAGTTTCAGACTAAATGGTACCAGCTCTTCTTTTTACCTCTGGTAGAATTCAGCTCTGAATCCATCTGGTCCTGGACTTTTTTTTGGTTAGTAGGCTATTACTTACTGCCTCAACTTAGGGTCTGTTCAGAGATTCAACTTCTTCCAGGTTTAGTCTTGGAAGGGTGTATGTGTCCCAGAATGTATCAATTTCTTCTAGATTTTCTTATATGCACATCGAGATGTTTACAGTATTCTCTGATGATAGTTTGTATTTCTGTGGGGCAGTGGTGATATTCTGTTTATTATTTTCATTGTGTCTATTTGATTTTTCTTTCTTTTCTTCATTAGTCTAGTTAGCAGTCTATCTATGTTGTAAATTTTTTTCCAAAAAAAAAAAAAACAGCTCCTGGATTCATTGATTTTGTGGAAGGGTTTTCATGTCTCTCCTTCAATTCGCCTCTGGGCTTTGTTATGTCTTGTCTTCTGCTAGCTTTTGGATTAGTTTGCTCTTGCCTCTGTAGCTCCTTTAATTATGATGTTAGGGTATCAATTTGAGATCGTTCTAGTTTTCTAATGTCAGCATTTAGTGCTATAAATTTACTTCTTAACACTACTTTTGCTGTGTCCCAGAGATTCTGGTACATTGTTTCTTTGTTCTCATTGGTTTCAAATAACTTTTGATTTCCACCCTAAATTTCATTATTTACCCAGGAGTCACTCAGGAGCAGGTTGTTCGATTTCCTCCATCTGATCTTTGACAAACCTGACAAAAACAAGCAATGAGGAAAGTTTCTCCTATTTGAATAAGTATTGCTGGGAAAACTGGCTAGCCATATGCAGTGAACAAAATCTGGACCCCTTTCTTATACCTTATATAAAAATAAAATCAAGATAAATTAAAGACTTAAATATAAAACTCAAATCCATGAAAACCCTAGCAGAAAGCCTAGGTTATACCATTGAGGTCATAGGCATTGGCAAATACTTCATAATGAAAACATCAAGAGCAATTGCAACAAAAGCTAAAATTGACAAATGTGATCTAATTAAACTAAGAACCTCTGCCCAGCAAAAGAGACTTATCAGGGTGAACACAATGGGAAAAAAAATTTTTGCCACCTAACAGTCTAAGGCCAGAATTTATCAGGAATTTATACAAATTTACAAGAAAAATATCTCCATCCAAAAATGGGGAAAGGATATGAAAAGACACTTTTCCAGGGGAAACATTTACATGGCCAACAAATATATGGAAAAAAGCTCAAGATCACTGATCATTAGAGAAATGCAAATCAAAACCATAATTAGATAACATATCATGCCAGTCAGAATGGTGATTATTAAAAAGTCAGGAAATTATAATAGATGCTGGTGGGGCTGTGGAGAAATAGAATGATTTTAACACTGTTGGTGGGAATGTAAATTAGTTCAAACATTTTGGAAGACAGTATTGTGATTCCTCAATGATCCAGAACCGGAAATACTCCTGGACGCAGCATCCCATTACTGGGTATGTACCCAAAGAAATGTACATCATTCTACTATAAAGACACATGCACACATATGTTTACTGCAGCACTATTTACAATAGCAAAGTAATAAAACCAACACATATGCCCATCAATGATAGACTGGATAAAGAAAATATGGTACATGCTGAATCCAGGGAGGCTGGATGGCTTGGGCCCAAGACTTGTCCTGCAGCCCAATACATCAGCTTTCGTATAGTTCCTTTTCAAGCCTGACTCTGACCCATCCTTTCTCATTGGGGCTTCCCTACAGTAACTCCAATAACTCAATTCAGCTCAAGGAAAGATCCCAGGTCTAGACAAGCAAGTGCAAAGTAATCCAAAAACTAGCAGAAGACAAGAAATAACTAAGATCAGAGAAGAATTGAAAGAGTTAGAAACATGGAAAACCCTCCATCAGTGACAGACTGGATAAAGAAAATATGGTATATATACAACATGTAATAATACGCAACCATAAAAAGGAATGAAATCATGTCCTTTGCAGGGACATGGATGAAACTAGGAACCATCATCCTTAGCAAACTAACACAGTAACAGAAAACCAAACACCACCTGTTCTCACTCATAAGTGAGAGTTGAAAAACGAGAACACATGGACACAGGGAAGGGAACATCACACACCAGGGCCTGTTGGGGCATGGGGGCAAGGGGAGGGAACTTAGAGGATGGGTCAATAGGTACAGCAACCACCAGGGTACACATATACCTTTGTAACAAACTTGCTTGTTCTGCATCTGTATCCCAGAAATTAAAGTAAAATGAAAAATTTTAAAAAAAAGAACAGTAATCACAAGTTTGTAAGATAAACAGTTCTCAAAGTTCATACAGTGAATGTTAACACAAGAGTTCCCTCTATTCAGAATGGAGAATTCTTGCTAAATACATGGGAAATGTATGAAGACTTACCTTAATAGTGAGACAAAAATAGTTATAGCATGAAGTCTGCTGTCAAACTGCCATAAAGCAGCTAAAAATTGCATATCACAAACAGCACAAACTGTTCCATTAGGAATGTAATTGCCTCCCAGAAAAATCAACTATTTTTAAATAAATTAAATGAAATTCAGCACTTTTACATGTAAAACACAGTTTTAGAATCTAATCCTATATTACTACACATATAAAGAAGCAGGAAAATGTGACCAACAACCTGGAGCTATAACAGTTAGAAGCGATCTAGGAAACACCAAGAAAACTGAATTAACAAAAAAAATTAAAAGGGGTAAACATGATGAGGAGAGTAAAGGATAATACAGAAAAGACTCAAATGGAATTCTAGAGGTGAAAAACACGTATCTGGGAAAATGCAATTGAAGAGATTATAAAATGAGTTAAAGCAGCACAGGACAAAGAAAACTAGTGAACTTAAATATATAGCAAAAAGACCTTTTTTGAAAAAAGAAACAGACACAAAGAATACATGTGAAACAAAAATAAGGTTTGTCAGTAACTTTTGGTACCAAATAACAGAATCACACACACACACACACACTCACTCACACACACACACACACAGTTCCAAAATGAGGGCTAGCATGGTGGAAAAACTATTTGAATAAATAATAACTGCAGATTTCTAAATTTGGTGAAATATGTAAACCCTGGGATTTAGAATCTAAATAAGCTCCAAACAGAATTTAAAAAGCCATACCAAGACACATCACAGTCCAAAGGGTAGAAATCAGTGATTGGGAGAAAACCTTAAAAATAGTAAATAATAAAAAGACAAATTACACAAAAAGAGAAAAAATAAAAAAAGTAATGGTAGACTTCTTGTCAGACATACTTAAGGAAGACAATGTAGTAAGCCAATTAAGGAACTTAAGGAGAAAAATCTCTGAGATAAAATGTTATACCTATTAAAATATATCTCCATGCTATATCTATTGAAATATATAAAGGTGAATAAAGACTTTCAGAAAGTGTGGCTAGAAGAATTTCTTTACAACGAATATAAAAGTTAACGCCTTTAGACAGAAGGACAATACCACCTAGAAAACTGGATCCACAAATCAGAATCAAGAGAGTGAAAACGATGAATATTTGAGTATATTTAAAAGCTTAAATGTGGTAAACACTTTCATTAACTCCATTTTCCATCTTCTGTTTACTTTTCAGTGGGCAGCAATCTGGCCCAATCTTCACATTGCCATTTCCCTGATAAACTTCCTAATAGCCAAATCCAAAATTATTGTTAGGGCTTATTTACTTGTTCTTTCTTCTATATTGGATGTTCATGGCTAATTCTTTCTTGGGGACACACATGACTTTATCTTTCCTGGTTCTCCTCTTAACCTTCATATATTTAAAAGATTTATCTGACTTATCTTTCTTTGTACATCTCATTTTACAGTGTTGATTAGTATTTGCAGCTGACCATTAGATTTCTATTAGATAGGCATTTTCCACACCAAAATCATTTACTCACATAATTTTTGTTAACCACTTAGATGTTGATTTTTTTCCAATTACTTATCTGGCATTTTGAACATCTGTACTAGCTAATGAATCCATATATATCTTTGACAGACGTTTTTCAGTATTACTGAGCCTCAATATCAAAACAACTAAAATTAACACCAACCTTCAATTGCAAAGTATGCATTTACACTTCACGTTCATTATATTGTTGAATGGTACCATCATTTATCTACTTGGCTAACTGCTAACCAGAAATTAAAACTCCTACATTCAGCTTCTTGTCATAGATTTACCAAAACGTATTGAAGACTTTCTATATATTAAGAACTTAAATGTGCATAATAAATATAAAATCAAAAAGAAATATCTGTTTTGCTGGAGAAAAGGCATTTGGGAGACAACAAACGAAGTTACAAAACAATGGAAAAGAGGTGATGAGAATAAAAGTAAAGACATATCTAGACTTCTTCTGGAGTGATCATATCATTTGAGACCTCACAGATGAAGTAATAGCATAGCCTACTGTTGAATGTCGATTGGGGTTTGAGAAGACAAAAAACAAAATGAAACAAACAAAACAAAAAAAGAAAACAAGATGTCTCAGGCAGAAGACCTCTGCAAAACTATAAAGTATTGATATAAAAAAAGAAAGTAGTTCCATGAATATGAGTTAGAGGCACTAATGTAGATTCTGGTAGACCTTAAAGCACATTTTTTAGAGAATATAAACTTCACTTTTTGTAATACAGAAAAGATAAACATGTATGTACATATATATGTATTCTCATGAGAGAATTCACCTCATGAGATGAGGTGAATTCTGTTTTTAACAAAATGAATGGCAACATCTTGTGCCTTAGAAATATTACTTGCCATTGTATACATAATTCATTATATTGATTAAAAGTATCGGTGAGGTGGCACAAATTTCCATCTTTAAAAGAAAAACTTTTATCTTTAGAGTTTTGGCTTCCTTGACATTGCCACTCACCTGCACTCCAAATGGAGAGTAATGTACTAACTTACTTGTTCCAATCTAATTCTCATTTTGCCAGCTGACTTGCATAGAATATTGAAATAAATCCACAGTCTAAGTGGATATAGTTAGTATTTCCAGTAGTTAACATGGGAGGAAACAATTAGACCAACAAAACAAAACCAAACAACACCTTATGAGGAAATCACAAATCTTTTGTGAGGTCTGGATATTGGTTAAGTCATCATTACTGCAATTGGTATTATAGGTTACAAAGTGATATGTGGTATTTCTGGCTTGGGTCTTTAACTGGTAAAAACTTGGAAGAGATTCATTTGGATCATAAAAGACAAGTGTGGGGCCTCAAACTACAAGCCATTGGAGTCTCACCCTATGGGGTCTTTCACAGCAGAGGCACCACTCCAATACATGAGGTTGTTAGACCCACAAGGCAAGAAAGGGAAGGAGGAAGGGAGGAAGGAAGTCAATTCATACAGATCCTGGAAGTAGACTTTATCTCTAGCAAATGAGTTTCCTCTTTCTTATTCCTGCTACAAGAGAGTTTTCTTAACACAAAACGATCATTCCGCAAGTGCTCTTCATTAAATCCCCTTTCACCTTCTCAAGTGCTTTAATTCCTCTACTACCACTCATTCTTTGGAATTGTTCCCAATTGCACACAAATATTAGTATTCTCTGTATTATAGCACTTCTTCAGTTTATTTGTTTAGTTGATTTTTTACCTCTCCTTCAAATTAGATTATAAATTTTATTAGGGCAAGAACTATCACTATTTGTTAAGCCTTGTACATCTAGCCTATATATCATTGTCAGAAGTCTAAAGTGCATCTTGAAATGAATAGGGAATCATTAAAAAAAACTTAACCAGGGGAAATGACATGATCAAATTTGCATTATATATTATATATTGTTTAGGGATCTATTGGCAGGATTGATAGAAGAGAACATAGCTGTGAAAACACAGATTTATTACACAACTACTCTATCTTCTGCATCATAAATTTCTACTCTATAATAGATCATTTTCATAGCATGAAAGCATGATATCACACATCTAAAAGATATCTGCTGTGATCCCACATCACTTCCAGTAACATCACAGTTTGTACACTCTTTCAGAACAGCACAAACTATTCCAACATTAAATATATACCCTTGCATATTTCCAATCCCATTCTCACCAGTTCTTAACATCTCATTCTCTCAAATGTTTTCAATTATTTAGTACACAAAAAATACAGAAAAGTACACAAATTATAAGAATGCTGGTTGATGACTTTTTAGGAAGCGAAAATGTATATTCGCCAACATTATTATGACTTGGAAAATTTCCAGAATGTCAACATTTTTTCTGTGTATTTTCCCAGTTATAATATTCCAGAACTGGAAAAATCAATACTCCTAAAAGCATAGAATATTTACCCATTTAAAAGTTCATTTCATGTATTAGTAATTGTTTTTCATTTCCATATAAAATAAAACTGTGAATGAGCCATGATTTTTACATATATACAAAATTGATTGATATTTTGGTTAAGCCTTTTTATTATTAAAAATGCTATTAATATTCTAGTACATGTTGTTTGGTACACATATGTAAACATTTCTGTTAGGAGTCTAATTCCACATAATTATACAATTCTTTACCACAATATATGCACATTACAATTAAGCATATAATGAACAAAAATGCATCAAAGCATTTATACCAATTTACCATGCCAAGAGAAGAATATGATGGATTCAGTTGCTCCAGATACTAATACCATATACTACGGTTATTATTATGTTAGATATTGAGGTAAATATATAAGGAAAATTCCTTGTGGTTTTAACTTATATTTCTCTTAAATTGTTATTGTATAGCTTTTCATATGCATTTTAAAGATCTTGATTTCCTTTTAAGAAGTGGTGGTCCAAGTCTTTCATTTATTTTGTATTAAGTTTTTGGTCTTTTCTTATTGTTTTTAGGAGCTCCTTTTGTATACTACAAAAACATTTGTATTGATAAATATGACTTTGTTGCTTTTAGCTTTCTCTGTCATTTAACCTGCTGGAATTTTGACTGGTGTGATGTTAATTTTTGAGATGAATTTGGGGGAGTTGACATGTGTACGATATTGATTGCTATATGTACACAAGTTGGACATGGTATATTACACATTATTCTTTTCATTTAACATTGTACTCTTTTTGTTGATATTTTGTTAGGTTTATATTCCAGCACTAAAACTTTTTGCTAGGTCTGTGTAATCTTGAACATCATTAAACACTGAATGGCACGTCATTGAAAGGTTAACTTCTTTTACCATGTGAGGTTTTAATTTAAGGTTTTAATTCCTCTGAAACTGCTTCTATTATGATGGTATAAGGTGCAGATGCAGGATTTTTTCCTCTCATAAGGATACTCAATTTACGATCACCACTTGTAAAATGTCTGCCTTTTGCAATGACATGCAATGACACCACTGTTGTACATCAAGCTTTATGTATCAAATTAGGTTTTAGAGTCAGCTTGTCAGTTTCTATACATACACAAACAATTTGATTTTGATTTTGACTGAATAGCAATGAACCTATAAAGCAATATGGAAAGAAGAGATTTTTTATGATATTGAATACTCCAATTGTATCATGCATTCTTAGGAAAAGCCTTGCACATATATTACAAGATTACTTACAGGTTATAATTTTGTAGTTATTGTGAACAAGATTAAAAATGTAGTTATGCTTCTTTCAGTGCGTAGAAATTCAACTGTGCACTTATATTTTTTTAATCCAATATAATGGATATGACTTTGCTAAGTTATCTTATTAATGCCCATAGTTTAGCTATCCATTTTTGCATGTTTTCCAAATAGAAATATGGAATTCTTAAATATTAATTTCTTTTTCTTTTTTGAAAATATTACTTTTTAAACTTTCACAGTGCTTGAGTAGAAGTTATAAGAAATATTTTATTTTTCTTTATCTTAAATGAATTAGATTGATATTCATCAAAAAGTCTTATTTTGACATAGATTTCTGAAATTATTCTCATCAGAATTAGGAAATTTATTCCTATTTCTACACTATTACAAGGTTTTATCATGAAACGATGCTGAATTTTATAATTTTTAAAAATCTATGTGACATCAGCCATTTCCTTTAAATTCTTAATATGTTGAGTTATTATTACTTGGTTCTCTAACATTAATAAATCTTTTCTTATTGTTTTCATTAATGCATTACTTGGTTTCATTTGACTTTTTAAATGAGGAATGTATGTTTATAATGTTTCTTTCTTTTACTATGCCCATTGGGTTTTATTTGAAATGAAATGAGGAGTGTTGGTGTAGTGGATGTATATGTATATATATATATATCAGAGAGATAACAATTAGTATCATCAGGCAATTTTTCTCCCTGCAGTAGAAGATGAGAGTAATATATATATATATATATATAATATTATATATATAATAAATTGTTATTAATTATTAATTAATTGTTATCTCTCTGAATCCACTACTATATACACACAAAGAATACACTTATCTGAGATGCTACTAGCCAAAAAACTGAGTACAACAAGATTTAAATGGAGGCCCATTTCTTCACAAACTGGAACTGCTCAAACAGGTGACTTTGGCCTCATCCATTTGGCTGAAGCTGTCTTCAAAATGCCTTGCCATCTGAGACTTTTTAATTTCAAATTTCCTTCTTTCTCCCTGTAGTTTTACAGATATTGAACCTGCTTTGTATTCTGAAGTCTATCTCCACCTGTTTCTCTTCTTTCTCTTTAATATTACTGGGGATTCTCATAACTCCTTCACACATCTACTTCTTCTTTGACAGCTGTTCTTAGAGACTGTAAACCAACACAGATGGCATCAGTTTATTATAAATGACAAAACAGATTTTGTACATAGACCCTTCAAACACCATTCAGTAAGAAAATTTTCTAACCTCAACATCCCATTGGTACTCATAAGCTTGATAAGAAACTGGAGTTTGCTAGGACTTTCATCTGATAATACTGGAGAGACTATGGATCAGTAATTAATTTATCAACAAGAACAAGAAAAGCAGTAATAAGTTCATGTTGAATAAATTTAGCACTCTTTGTGTGTGCATAATATACAAATATTTAATAGACAAACTGACAAGGACTCTCTGTGTTAGGTTTGCCAAGTTCTATACTGAATGCTTTACTTGACATTCTTAGATTAAATATTTATTAAAATGTTACCCTCTTTTAGATCAAGAATCTATGGCACAGAGAATAAGTTATATCTGTGCATGGTGCTATTCAACGTCAAAACAGAGATTCAAATGGGCCTGTATGTTTCCAGCTCAGCCTACTTAAAGTATTGTAGTGTTTTTTCTGATAAAAATTGAAGTAGAAACACTTTTGACAGAAAGTGTATTCCATATTGTTTTATCTTTATCCTTTAACGACTCTCATTCCAAGAAAAATATTCAAAGGCAAGATCAAAGATTTACACCATAAGATACACCAAGCTTATAAACATTATGTATATCCAATTTATAATTGAGGGCATGTTACCTATATTTCCAAATAAATACAAAAAGAATTTCATAAAATTGTTAAAATGAAAATTCTTAGCTCTTTTATGAAATCATTGCTATTTCATCTGAAAGCTCATTCAATATGCTTCGGGCCATAGTAATATAGGACAGAAGTTTTTGAATATGTTGCATTATCTTAGCTCAGATTCTATTTGTAAACTTCTTAAAGATAGTGTTAATGATAAAACAGGACATTAAACAAACAGGGGTAGAACTTTTCTTGTAGACTTAATATTGTGAACCAATATTAGGGCTGTAATAGTTGAGGATTATCATTTTGAGTCTATTACCACATTATTTATTTCCATTAACTTAATCAATAACTCCTAAATTATGAGATAAGAACTAAGTTGAACTCTGCCAATGTGAAAGAAAATAAATTTTATGAAGCAGTATATTGGGAATACTCGCAAAATTTTTGTCCAAACTTTTTAAAACTTGTCTATTGTTTTTGTCTATAGCATACTTTATAATGTTCTGTCCAGTTTGGCCCAATATTTCATTTTAAGATCACTTTGTTTTATTTCATCCACCTAGTGGTATAACTAACCCGGAGTGTTTCTGTGCATTTTTTCATGTTTGCTTTTCAGAATTATTTTTCTCTTTATCCTTGCTATCTGGGTCAATATATACAGATTTTTATAAAATCCCTTTATATCCTAACAAAATATAAAGTAAATAGAAACAACGAAAAGCAGAAATTAATTACTTTACTCATCCATTTCTGGTAATAAATGTCTTCTTTTGAAAAGTGTCTGTTCAATTCCTTAACCCACTTTTTGATGAGGCTGTTTTTTTCCTGTAAATTTGTTTTAAGTTCTTTGTAGATTCTGGATATTAGCCCTTTGTA